>PVLC010020885.1:0-28669 GCA_004027655.1 Graphiurus murinus
CTCAGGGGCATTCTACCTCCAAGCTATACCCCCAGCCCTATTTTTTATTCTTTATTTTGAAACCGAGTCTCACTAAGTTGCGGAGTGCCTCACTAGGTAGCTGAGGCTGGCCGCGAACCCGGATCCTCCGGTCTCAGCCTCCCGAATGCTATTCTTTATTTTTGAAACCGAGTCTCACTAAGTTGCGGAGTGTCTCACTAGGTAGCTGAGGCTGGCCGCGAACCGGATCCTCTGGTCTCAGCCTCCTGAATGCTGGGATTACAAGCGTGCGCCACCACGCCCGGCTTAAGTCAACTTCTTTGCTCATCTAAGGTTTCTCCTTCTTCATCTAGTCCCTCTTATGTCCCATTTTCTCCCTAGCTTCCACATATTAGGGAGAGCATATGATTTTTTGCTTTTTGTGACTGACTAATCTCACTTAACATAATGTTTTCCAGTTCCATCCATTTCCCTGCAAATAACATGATTTGCCTATGTCTTTTTCTGAGATAGGTGCTGGTTCCTTGCCTGAAGAATCTCTGACTCCACTAAAAGTTAAACATCACCACATCAGCCAAGTGTGGTGGTGCATGTATTCCCAGTATTTGGGAGGCTGAGACAGGAGGATTGCAGGTTCGAGGACAGCCTCAGCAAGTAGTGAGACTTTCATCAACCTAGTGAGACCTTGTTTCAAAACAAAAAATAAGATAGGACTGGAGGTGTAGCTGGGAGGTAGAATGTCCCTGGGTTCTACTCACACACACACACACACACACACACACACACACACCACATCAGTGGGGCATGGTGGTAGACATCTGCAATTCTAGTTCTTAGGAGGCTGGGACTGGAGTATTAAAAGTTCAAAGCCAGCCTCAGTAACTTAAAAAGACTGTACTTAAAATTTTTTTTTTTTTTTTTTTTAAAAGGGTTAGGGTCAGCCGGGCATGGTGGCACACGCTTGTAATCCCAGCATTTGGGAGGCTGAGACCGGAGGATCCGGGTTCGCGGCCAGCCTCAGCTACCTAGTGAGGCACTCTGCAACTTAGTGAGACTCGGTTTCAAAATAAAGAATAAAAAATAGGGTTGGGGGTATAGCTCGGAGGTAGAATGCCCCTGAGTTCAATCCCCAGTACCGCAAAAAAAAAAAAAAAAAAAAAAAAAAAGGGTTAGGGTATAGCTCAGAGGTACAATGCCTCTGGGTTCAATCCTGAGTACCCAAAACCAAAGAATCACATCAGTGGACAGTACTTTAGAGCCTAAAAATATTTTTTGTTTTGTTAAAAAAGAAAAAAAGTCAGATGTGGTGTTGCACACCTGTAATACCAGTACTTGGGAGATTGAGATGAAAATTACACATTTGAGGCCAGCCTCATAAATTTTGTGAGATCCTGTTACAGAATAAAAAACAAAAAGCCGGGCGTGGTGGCTCATGCTTGTAATCCCAGCATTTGGGAGGCTGAGACCAGAGGATCCGGGTTCGCGGTCAGCCTCAGCTACCTAGTGAGACACTCCGCAACTTAGTGAGACCCTGTTTCAAAATAAAGAATAAAAAATAGGACTGGGGATGTAGCTCGGAGGTAGAATGCCCCTGAGTTCAATCCCCAGTACCTAAAAAAAAAACAAAAAACAAAAAACAAAAACCCCAAAACAAAAATAGGGCTAGGGGTGTACCTCAGAGGTAGAATGCCCCTGGGTTCAATCCCCAGTACAGAAAAATAAAAGCTTAGCCAGGCTTGGTGGTGCATGCCTGTAATCCCAGTAACTCAGGAGGCTAAGGCAGGAGGATCACAAGTTTGAGCCCAGTCTGGGTAACTTAGCAAGAGGCTGTCTCAAAATATAAAACAAAAGGGACTGGGAATGTAGCTCAGTGGTAAAGTGCTTACCTAGCATGCACAAAACCCTGGGCTCAATCCCAAGTACTGAAAGAAAAAAAGCTCAATTATGTAAAATGTAACAGAAAAATAGGCATGCTTTTTTCACTGTCTTAATTTGAAAAAGAGAAGTAAGGTGAAAATCAGTTGCTTTTTTCTTTTTTTCTTCAGGTTTTGTGGGTATGGCACCATTGGCCAAACTAAAGCTGTGAGAGCTTTTTTCTTTTTTTTTTTTCCCCCTTGCAATACTGTGAACTCAGGACCATTCTACCTCTGACCTACACCCCCAGCCCTTTTTACTTTTCACTCTGAAGCAGGGTCTTGCTAAGTTGCTGAGGGTCTTTCTAAATTGCCGAGGCTATCCTTGAACCTGCAATCCTCCTTTCTCAGCCTCCCAAGTACTGGGATTAGAGATGTGTGCCACTGCACCCTGCCTGGGACCTATTTTTGAGGGCAACTTGAAGAGCAGATATAACTTTATAGAAAATCAGCTGCCTGGTTATGAGACTATTCTGAAGAATGTGCATAACTGAGTATTCTAAGCTTTCTATTTCTGAGGTAGTGCCAAGTATTCTGAGTAAAAAGAATCTAAATCAGTAGTTCTCAACTTAGAAAGTGTGCTATTTTGGGTCCTCTGAGAGTCAGCCACCGAAATAGGATTTACTGTGAAAGGACTTTATTAGGGGAGACACCTGCGCCTGGGAAGTGGGAGCAGGCCGACCAGCTGGGAGAGCCTCAAACAGCGCGGCCCGCCTGACCTGATGATGAAGTCCAGGAGGCAGGCAACCGGACGTGGCCTGGGCCCCTGAGCAGTCTAAGGAAGTTCAGCAATTATGCTGTAGGTAAAGTGAGAGAGGTGCGGTCTCTCGGCCACAGAGTGGTATTAGAATTATGTAGGGAGTGTCAGGTGTGGTGGTGCACGCCTGTAGTCCCAGTATCTCAGAGAATGAGACAGGAGGATCACTGGTTCAGGCTAGCTTCAGCAATTTAGCAAGACCCTGTTTCAAAATAAAAATAAATAAATAAATAAAAAGGGCTGGGGTGTAGCTTGGAGGTAGAATGCCCTTGGGTTTAATCCCTACTAACAGAAGAAGGAGGTGGAAGAGAGAGAGGAGGAGGAGGAGGTAGGAAGCTGTTTCCTGCATCTTTGCCCACTAGCAGAGACTCTCCACTGTGACTCAAGATTTCATTAGAAAGCCGGGTGTGGTGGCGCACACCTGTAATCCCAGCACTTGGAAGGATGAAACATGAGGATAGCAGGTTTGAGGGCAGCCTCAGCAACTTAGCAAGATCTTGTTTCAAAATAAAAAATAAAAAGGGATTGGTGTACCTCAGTGGCAAAATCCCCAGGACTGTGTGTACACACACACACACACACACACACACACACACACACACACACGTTATTAGCAGCCATGGGGGTCTGCTACCTAGTAGAGAAGCCTGCCCAGGTAGACAGGGACTGGCAGGAATGTGTCATGTTCCTCACGTGTACTGAGATGGTAACAGGGGTTGAGATCATAGGAAATAGAAAAATATCTTCTGAGATGGGTGTGGTGGTCCACACTTGTAATTCTGGTCCTTGGGAGGATGAGACAGGAGGATCCTTGCTTCAGCAATGTGGTAAGACTCTCAGCAACCTAGTGAGACATTGTTTCAAGATAAAAAAAAAAATTTAAAAAGTTTGGGAGTGCAGCTCCAAGGTAGAATGCCCAGCACCACACACACACACACACACACACACACACACACACACACACACACACACACACAAAATAAGTAACAATCTTCTGTTTTGATGTTTACTTCGTGAATGCTGTTATAGTTTAGATTCAAAATGTTCCCCTTCTGTGTTGCCAGTACAGCCAGGCTCAGAGATAGGGCATGGCTAGAGGTGTGCCACAAGGGGCAGGGCCTTGGGGACTATACCTGGCCCTGGCCCCCTTCCCTTCTCTCACTCTCTCTGCTGTGCCTTGCCACCACAGTTTCTGTCTCTTGGTTTCACAGGTCTAACCTCTGAAACCTCCAAAACCTCTGCAACTGTGAGCCAAATAAACCGTCCTTCCTCCAAGTTGTGCTTCTCAGATATCTTAGTCATAGCAGTGAAAAAGCTGACTAAAACAAAGGCACTGCTAGGAACGGCCTTTCATAAACGGCTTAATGGCTTACTAAGGTTTCGATACAAATTTACTCAGTAGCTGATAAATTGCCGTATCTGTATCTTTGATTCGTTCTAAAAATTCCAAGAATAAAGTTATTCATGATTTAGCTGGGTATGGTGGCATATGCTTGTAATTCTTGTCCTTGGGAGACTGACACAGGAGAATTGCAAGTTTGAGGCCAGCCTTGTTAACTTAGTGAGACTGTTTCAAAATAAAATATAAAAGCCGGGCATGGTGGCGCACGCTTGTAATCCCAGCATTCGGGAGGCTGAGACCGGAGGATCCAGGTTCGTGGCCAGCCTCACCTACCTAATGAGGCACTCCGCAACTTAGTGAGACTCGGTTTCAAATTAAAGAATAAAAAATAGGGCTGGGGGTATAGCTCGGAGGTAGAATGCCCCTGAGTTCAATCCCCAGTACCGAAAAAAAAAATATATATATATATATAAAGAGGGCCGCGAAAAAAAAAAAAAAAAGAGGGCCGCGGTGTAGCTCAGAGGGAGAAAGCTCCTGGGTTCAATCCCCAGTACAGCATACACACACACACACACACACACACACACACACACACACACACACACACATACACACACACACACACACACACAGGAAGAGCTCTTATGGTTACATGAATGTATCCCATACTCATGGAGTCTGAAGAACATTTCAGCAAAAGACAGATTTCAAGGCAAGCTGGAGAAGGCTAGCTTGATCTTTATTGATCTATCCACCGTCACTGCAGCCCAGGGCATTCTGCCCCACACCTCGGTCATGCAACTCAGCTCTCTGCTCTTCCCCCTTGCTGGAATCCTCTGTGCTCCTGATAGTTCACTGAAGTACTTCCCGCCTACAGTGCACACGATGCTTGTTTTCCCACTATGGGACCTGATGTAGAACACAGCGTTGGTTACATCAGGGTATCTTCCCAGAACATGAGCAATCCAGTCCTGAAAATCATGTTAGATGCAACAAAAACTAATGGGATCCCATTTGCCATTATTGAAAATGGGAATGTCTGGTGGTTGCCGGTAAACACTTAAGATTTCCTAAAATGCAACATAACACAGTGAAAAGTCTAAATACAACAAACAAAGTGCACACGTCAGAGTGTAAATGCCTCAAACTGTCACTTTCTGATTACCAAAAGGATTGATACAGTTATTCACTGTTAGCTGGACCTGGTGGCATATACCTGTCATCTTAGTACTTGGGAGGCTGAGACAGGAGAATTGCAGGTTTGAGACAAGCCTCAGTAACTTAGTGAAGCTCTCAGCAACTGAGGAAGACCCTGTTTCAAAATAAAAAGTAAAATAGGTCTGGGGGGATAGCTCAGAGTAGAATGCCCTGGAGTTCAATCCCCAATATAAATAAATAAATAAATAAATAAATAAATAAAAACGCTGGGGCTGAGCATTGCGGCATCTGCCTGTAATCCCAGCACTTGAGAGGCTGAGACAGGAAGATTGCAGGTTCCAGGTCAGTGTGTGTCGGGAAGGGGGGGCAATTCAGTGAACTCAGTGAGACCTTCAGCAATTTATGAGACTGTTTATAAAAAGTAAAAAGAACTGATGGTACAGCTGGAGAGCGGAGTATAGAATACCCCTGACTTCATCCCCTAGTACCAAAATCAAAACAGAACAAGAAAACAAACTATTACTTTGTATGCAGTAATGTGTAATTTGCATGCCCTTTATAGCAGACACTAAATATAGTGCTCCAAAAACCTATATCATATTTGTTTGTTTGTTTTTTAATTTCTTTTTTATTGTAGTAATTCGTGCAATATACTATATCATATTTGTAAACAATCAGAAATTGAAAAAAATTAATATGCACAATATTGTCCTCAGAAGTTAGAGTCAAACATGAATTAGACATAGGAAAATTATCTCAACAACAAAATTGTAAAAACTCATTATTTATTTACTTATTTATGTTTTTTTGTGGTGCTGGGGATTGAGACCAGAGGGATTCTACCTCTGAGCAATAACCACAGTCCTTTTTATTTTTATTTTATGTATTGACTTATTTTTGTGGTCCTAGGGATTGAACCCAGGGGTGTTCTACCTACACTCCCAGCTCTATTTTATTTTTATTTTGAAACAGGGTCTCACTAAGTTGCTGAGGCTGGCCTCAACCTGTGATCCTCCTGTCTTAGCCTCCCAAGTACTAGGATTACAGGCATGTGCCACCACATCCATCTTAAAAACTCAATTGTTTTTGGCTAAAGAAATTTCCTTTAATGTGACACATGGTATATTTCAATATATCCTATGGGGTATAAGGTGAGGTCTCCTAAAGTTGAATTCTTGGGGACTGTAACAATTTTAAAGCAGCTCTATAGCCTGGGCAGTAGGAATCCTTCTTTGGGGCCATCCAATAGCCTTGGCTATCTGAGGGTGGTCTTGCTGGCCAGGCTTTGTGTCCAGGCCTCCTCACACTGGCCTCACCCAGAGGCACCAGACATTCTTGGACAGTACCATCTACTCTCTTCGTCCCAGTGCCCCAGGTCATGAATGTGGTGGTTCATCTTCACGAATTCACATAGAAGCTGGGCACAGTGGCTTGCAATCCCAGTACTGGGGAAGCTGAGACAGGAGGATTGTAGGTTTGAGGCCAGCCTCAGCAATCTAGCAAGCTCTTCAGCAACTTGGCAAGACCCTGTTTCAAAATAAAAAATAAAAAGGGCTGGGAGCATAGCTCAGAGATAGAATGTCCCAGGGTTCAATCCACAGTACCATAAAAAAAAAAAGAAAAAAAAAAAGAAAGGAAAAGAAAAATAAAAAGAATTCATATAGTAACACAGGTGCCCCTTGGTGTTCCCCCTCTTTAGAAACTCTCCAGCTCACCCCTGTTCCAGACTTTTCCTTCCCACAGGCACAGACCTTCCAGTTAAAGTGGGGTGGCCTGCTGTGCCGCATTGATAACATGGAGAAAGCTGTTAGTGCCCTCCTGAGGCAAGGGGACCCAGATATCTAGGCCTCAAGCTGTGGAGGTTCTTCCTCACAGGGAAGAGGAAGAAAATGACTTTCACTGTGTGTGTGTGTGTGTGTGTGTGTGTGTGTGTGTGTGTGTGTGTGTGTACTGGGGTGTTCTACCTCTGAGCTACATCCATAGCCCTTATTAATTATTTTTTTATTTTATTTTTTGTGCTACTGAGAATTGAACCCAGAGGCATTCTACCTCCGAGCTACACCCCTAGACTGATTTTATTTCTTATTTGGAAATAGGTTCTCACAAGGTTGCTGAGAGCCTCACTAAATTGTTGAAGCTATCCTTGAACCTGAAATACTTCTGTCTCAGCCTCCCAAATATTAGGATTACAAGCAGGTGCCACCATGCCCGACTTATTTTTTTTATTTTAAAACAGGGTCTCACTAATTTACTGAAGCTGTCCTCAACCCTGTGGTCCTCCTGTCTCAGCCTTCCAAGTACTGGGATTATAGGTATATGCCCAGGCTCACTTTTTTTCCCCAAAGGAAAATGTTGTTGTTGTTGTTGTTGTTGTTGTTGTTATTGTTGTTATTATTATTATTATTATTATTATTATTATTATTATTTTGGTGCTAGGGATTGAACCCAGGGGCATTCTACCTCTGAGCACACTCTCAGCCTCATTTTATTTTTTGTTGAGAAACAGAATTTCACTAAGTTACTGAGGGCATCACTAAATTGCTGAGGCTGGTTTCGAACCTATGATCCTCCTGCCTCAGCTTCCCAAGAACTCAGATTATAAGTGTATGCCATCACATGTGGTACAAAACATTAAAATTTTTTTAAAAAAGAGACTGATTTCTTTTTAACCTGTTACATTTACATTTCTTAAAAAAAAAAATGACCTAAAAATATGCTTTGTCAAAGCACATTTCCCTCCTCCCACCTGATTTCCATACATGTGCTTTCTTCCCTCCTTCCCCTTCCCTGCGGTCCTGGGAATGACAAGGCTTCTTTGTGCAGTGACTGTTAATCCTTGCAATGAATGTACTCTCCTCTTGAGCTCCAAACCACCAGGACAGAATTCTGTTGTAAAGTTACAGATATTTTGAAATTGGATTCAGACATATAATCACAGAAATCAGGCCTTCTCTTTAATTTCTGGCTGGGTCCCATGAATTCTTATCCAAAGACATTTTCATGTAATAATGTTTGCAATTACAGCAGAATGGCATTTTATACTTATTTTGTGTCTGTTTACAATTTTCTCCTCCCAAAAATGTGTTCCATCGCCAGTACAACACACACAGAGTCTGACTAAGTGTGGAGGGCCTCACTAAGTAGCTGAGGCTGGCCACAAACTCGGATCCTCCAGTCTCAGCCTCCCAAGTACTGGGATTTCAGCATCTGTCCTAACTGCAGTCACATCATGTTTGGATGCTACAACCTTTGAGATCTATTGTTTTTTTAAAAATGTTTTATAGACACTCTGGTGCTAGAGAATTATAAATGTGCCTATACCAATTCCATATGTGATCACTTTCAAGGGGACACTGCATTAAAGAAAAATTTGACACTAATGGTACTTTAATGAATGTTGATAAGGCTGACTTTTCTTTCAAAAGCAACACAAAATTAACCCAGCATGGTGACACACACTTGTAATCCCAGTACTTGGGAGGCTGAGACAGGAGGATTGTAGGTTTACAGCCAGCCTCCATAATTTAGTGAGTCCCTGTTTCAAAATAAAAGAATAAAATAGGGCTGGGGGTATAGCTCAGAGGTAGAATCCCCCTGTATTCCATTGCCAGTACAACACACACACACACACACACACACACACACACACACACACTAAAAAACAACCAACTAATTTGGCATTGGAGTGTGTGTGTGCGTGTGTGTGTGTGTGTGTGTGTGTGTGTGTGTAAAAATGTCAAGATGGTGAGTTTTATTTTTTTTTTTACCACAGTAAAAAGAATTATATCAAGCTGGACATGGTGGTGCATGCTTGTAATCCTAGTACTTGGGAGGCCGACACTGGAGGATCCGGGTTTGTGGCCAGCCTCAGCTACTTAGTGAGGCCCTCCACAACTTAATGAGACCCTGTTTCAAAATAAAGAATAAAAAGTAGGGCTGGGGGTGTAGCTTGGAGGTAGAATGCCCCTGGGTTCCATCCCTAGTACCACAAAACAGGAAAAGAAAAAATTTTATCCTTCAGTGGGGTTACGTATATTGTTGTGAAACAGATTTCCAGAACTTTTTCATTCTGGAGATCTGAAACTCTATATGCCCATTGAAGATTTTCCCATTTTCTTCTCCCATCAGACCCGGATAATCAGCCTTCTATATTTATTTATTTATTTATTTATTTATTTATTTATTTATTCATTTATTTATTTATTTTTGCGGTACTGGGGATTGAACTCAGGGGCATTCTACCTCCGAGCTACACCCCCAGCCCTATTTTTTATTCTTTATTTTGAAACAGGGTCTCACGAAGTTGCGGAGGGCCTCACTAGGTAGCTGAGGGTGGCCACGAACCCGGATCCTCTGGTCTCAGTCTCCCAAATGCTGGGATTACAAGCGTGCACCACCACACCTGGCTCTATTTTTTGTTTCTATAAATATGACTACCTTTGATTCCTCATATAAGTGAAATAATGCATTATTTGTATTTTTCACTTAGCATAATATTCTCAAGTTTCTTCCATGTTGTAGCATGTGATAAGATTTGCTTTCCCTTTAAGGCTGAGTAATACTGCGTTGTATGTGTGTGACACTTTGTTTCCCCCCAGTGCTGGGGACTGAACCCAGGAGGACCACCACTGAGCTACAACAGCCTTCTTTATTTTTATTTTGAGACAGGGTCCCCCTAAGTTGCCCTGGCTGGCTTCAAATTTGTGATCCTTCTGTCTTGGCCTCTCGAGTAGCTGGGATTACAGGTGTTTGCCACTGCACCTGGCATATGACACATTTTATTTAACCATTCAATCACTGATGAATATTTGGGTTGCTTCCATCTCTTGGCTATTGTGACTAGTGATGCTATGAACCTAGGTGTGCAAATAAAAGGTGTTCATTTTTTTCATTTAATACTATACATTTTAGGTTTCTCCATCTCTTTCACTGGCTTAATAGCACATTTCTTTTCAGTGCCAAATAACATTCCACTTTCTGGATGAACCAGTTTCTATATTCACCTACTAAAGGGCATCTTGGTTGCTTCTGTATTTTGGCAATTACGAATAAAGCTACTATCAATATTTGTGTGCAGAGCCGGGTGTGGTGGTGCACGCTTGTAATCCCAGTATTTGGTAGGCTGAGACTGGAGGATCCGGGTTTGCAGTCAGCCTCAGCTACTTAGTGAGACCCTGTTTCAAAATAAAGAATAAAATAGGGCTGGGGGTGTAGCTCAGAGGTACAATGCCCCTGAGTTCAATCCCCAGTACCGCAAAAAAAAAAAAGAAAAAGAAAAACAAAAAAACATTTGTGTGCCGATTATTATGTGGATGTTTTTCAACTAATTTGGATAAATACCAAGGAGTGCGGTTGCTGGATTTCACAGCAAGAGAATGTTCAAGTTTTGTAAGAAACTGCCAAACTCTCCTAAAGTGACTTCCATTTTGCATTTCCACTGACTTCATGTCCTCTCCAGAATTTATTTGGTGGTGCGTTTTGAGTTCCGGTGAGGATGGACTCCTGCTCCTGATGCTAGGGTGAATGTGTAAGAGAACAACAGGAGGGAGCCAGTGAACGCTGGCACAGGGAGCGTCAACTCAAGAATACAGAGGGCTGCCAACTCTTTTTGGCTGACTTTCTAATTCAGCAAGTTGGAATAGTCATTATAGGAATTAGGTTCTGCTCACCTAGAGGTTAACATTGGTCAGTTCGGAGTTGTATGCTTATGAGTGACTATTTGTCAAAAGCTTTTCTTTCTCACTTCAAGCCCCATGAAGATAGGAATTATGTCCATTTTGTCTGTTTTTTTTTTTTTTTACTTCTATAATTTCTCTCACCTGCAGGGGAAGAAGTTTTTCTCTCTGAGGTAAACTACACTTCCAAATTAGGCATGTCATTTTGTTATGATAGTTCAATAAGTTGGCTCTAACTTACTTGGGTTGATTCCACTAGGTGAATCTACAAGGTGAATAAAAAAGCAAAACAGGTAATTACCCATACATAGGCTTCTTCTTCTTCTTCTTCTTCTTCTTCTTCTTCTTTTTTTTTGGTACTGGGGAATGGAATGAACAGAAGAGCATTTTACCTCTGGGATGCCTCCCTCTCCCCACCCTTTTAAAATTTTGAAATAGGGCTTCGTTAAGTTGCTGAGGTTGGCCTCCAACCTGCAATTCTCCTGTCTCAGCCTCCAAAGTACTGGGATTACAAGCTTGTGCCACCACGCCCGACCACCCTGGCCATAGGCTTCTTTACATACTTCATTGCTGCAGAGATTTTGCTACTCTCTAAACAGACATTGTGAGAGACATTAGAACAAGATGAGCCTTCATAGTGTCAGTCATCAGAATATATAGATGATAAGAACGCACGAACAAATACATTATTATTAGGCACAGAAAACAGAAAGAAATGAGACGGGAAGACCAGGGAAATAGCTGGAAAAATATATAAAGATTTTCACTCACGAGATAATTACCTGGTTTTTATTTAAAGAAGAAAAGAAGAACAATCTAGGCAAGGAGATGTGCTAAAGGCTTGCTGGATAGAGTTAGAAAAACAAAACAAAACAAAATACAACATATGACTGGAAGAGAGACCTGAAGAAAAAGATAAGGTCCATGAGGATAAAAAATATATTAATAGGAAACAAGTGAAAACTAGATTTGATTTCAGAATCATATGCCTTCCCATTACTTAGTGTCCCTCCTCTACCTTTCTGTCAGTCCCCCAAACAAACTAAAAACAAGACAATGCAGAGTTAGATTAGTTGTAAGGAATATATATATATGGTAGGGGGATTGAGGGATTGAACACGGGCATTCTACCTCTGAGTCACACCTCCTTCCTTTTAAAATTTAAAACAGGGTCTCGTAAATTGCTGAGTGGTTTGCTAACTCGTGGAGACTGGCCTTGAGCCAGCAATTCTCGCATCTCAGCCTCCCAAATACTGGGATTACAGGAGTGTGTGCCACCACACCCAGCCAAGATTTTTTTTTCCTTTTTTTGTACTGGGGATTGAACTCGGAAGCATTCTACTCTGAGCTACACCCTTAGCCCTATTTTTTATTCTTTATTTTGAAACAGGGTCTCACTAAAGTGCAGAGGGCCTCACTAAGTAGTTGAGGCTAGCATGAACCTGTAGTCTTCCTGACTCAGCCTCCCAAGTACTAGGATTACAGGCATGTGTCACCATGTTCAGGTTACATTATTTTTTTATTTTGAGCCAGAATTTTGCTTAGTTGCCTAGGCTGGCCTTGAACTTTTGATCTGTCTCAGTCTCCTGAACAGTTGGGATTACAGGCACAATCTACTGTGCCCTGCATGCTTGTGATTATTTGATTATTTTGATCCTTTTCTTTCTTTCCATACTGGGGATCAATATATATATTCATTTTTTTGAGGTACTGGGGATTGAACTCAGGGGCATTCTACCTCCGAGCTGTACCCCCAGCCCTATTTTTTATTCTTTATTTTGAAACAGGGTCTCACTAAGTTGCGGAGTACCTCACTAGGTAGCTGAGTGTGACCTTGAACCCGGATCCTCCGGTCTCAGCCTCCCAAATGCTGGGATTACAATCGTGTGCCACCATGCCCGGCTCCAATATTTTCTTTTGATGTCACATCAAGTTTTTCCTTCATGCCAAGGATTCATGTTATGTCAGGGTGCAATGCAGGACCCGAAAAAACACTTCAGTTATTTCAACCAGAAAGGTATCTAATACAGGGAATCAGGTCCCTACAAAAGCATTCTTAGGTCCTACCTAGCAAAAGTCAGGGGTTGTCATTAGGCAGCTGCCTTTCACAAAACTGGAAACTTGAAAGATAAATTTGAGTCAGCCACTCAAGACTTAGTTGCCAGAGTTTGACCATCAGCTAGCAGAGCTGTGGGAAGAATAATTTCTGCCTTCCAAATCTTGCACAAGTTCATTTCATCAGCAGAACCTGAATTATATTCAAAATTCTGGCTGCAATGGATGCTAGGAAATGTAGATTTTAGCCATCTATGTCTCATGATGGGAAGGAGGGGAATCTAGAAGGAGGTAGAAATGGAAGTTCAGGTTCAGTAGACAATATCTAGAACACATATATTCTTCCAGCAAAAAAGAGTTTTGACAGTCTATTGTTAAACAGACTGTTTTTAATTTAAAAATTAAATTAAAGCCAGATGTGGTGTGTAGTGGTGCATGCCTATAATCCTGTACTCAGGAGACTGAAAGAGGAATATCACAGGTTTGAAGCCAGCCTCAGCAACTCGGTGAGACCCCCCAGCAACTTAGCAAGACCTTGCTTCAAAATAAACAGTAAAAAGGGGTAGGGGCTTAGCTTGTAGGTAGAATGCCCCCAGGTTCGATCATTAGTACCCTTTCCCCCAAATAGGTAAATAAAATAACTAAATTAAATTATAGTCAGATGTGGTGGCCCATGTGGGTAATTCTAGTACTTGGGAAGCTGAGACAGGATGACCCCGTGTTCCAGGCCAGCCTGGGCAATTTAGGGAGACCTTGTCTCAAAATTAAAAACAAAAAGGACTGTGTTTGTAGCTCAGAGGTAGAATGCCCCTGGGTTCAGCCCTCAGTACCCCCCAAAATTTACATTACAGAAACTTACAACTAAGTAAACTATATTAAACATAAACATAGCAAATATTCAAAACTCAGCATTTCCTAATTATTTTACATTTTAATATTTCTATATTTTGTGTGTGTGTGTGTGTGTGTGTGTGTGCACGCGTGCGTGCGTGTGTGGTGCTGGGGATTGAACCCAGGGGATATTCTACCAATAAACTACACCTCTAGTCATTGTTGTTCTTTTTTAACTTTTTGTTTTGATGTTTCAAAACAAAAACAGGGTCTTGCTAGGTCGACTAGAGTCTCATTACTTGCTGAGGCTGTCCTTGAACCTGTGACCTCCTGTCTTGAAGTTCTGGGATTACAGGTGTGTGCCACCACACCTGGCTATAAATTCTAGAAGTTATTTACATCCATTGTGTCTGTTTGATGATCCTATTATATAAGACTGTGTTAGTGAGCAACTATTTCCCACTGCATGCTAAGTGGTGTTGCTCGAAATTAGCCACCTCGGGAGTATTTATAGCATGGAAATCAGCAAACAAACAGAGCTGAGTCTTTACTTCTCCTCCTTAAAGAGCAGGTGGCTAAACATTTACTAGCACATCACTAAATGTTTTAGATGAAGCTAGGTGCTGTGGCACATGCCTGTAATCCTAATACTTGGGAAGCTGAGACAGGAGGGTCTCAGGCCCAAGGCAATTATTGAGACCCTCAGCAATTTAGTGAGATACTGTTTCAAAATAAAAAATGAGAACGGCTGAGGGTGTAGCTCAAAGGTAGAATTCCTGTGTTCAATCCATAGTACAAAAACAAAAGAACTGTGTAATAAGAAAAAATAAGATAATTAATAAGTAGTCAAGCCGGGTGTGGAGGCGTGCGTTTGTAATCCCAGTACTTGGGAGGCTGAGAACAGAGGATCCGGGTTCCCACTCAGCCTCAGCTGCTTAGTGAGGCCCTCCGCAACTTAGTGAGACCCTGTTTCAAAATAAAGAATAAAAAATAGGACTGGGGTATAGCTCGGAGGTAGAATGCCCCTGAGTTCAATCCCCAGTACCACCAAAAAAAAAAAAAAAAGTAGTCAGGTAGCTAGAAATAAGAGTGCTGTAATGAGAATGATGGTTTATGAGTCATAGATGAGTAGAATTCATTGCAGTTATATATTTGACCTTGACTAGTGTATGCCATTTACAATTAAGCTTATAGTTAAGTCATCTGGTCAAACTCTAGGCCACACACATGGTCCAAAAATTCTTCTTTGTATCTAAGATAATTATGGGGGTGTTTGCAATGATTGAAAGCTTTAAAAATTATGATATCAAGCCGGGCGTGGTGGCACACGCTTGTAATCCCAGCATTCGGGAGCCTGAGACCGGAGGATCCGGGTTCGTGGCCAACCTCAGCTACCTAGTGAGACACTCTGCAACTTAGTGAGACTCGGTTTCAAAATAAAGAATAAAAAATAGGGCTGGGGGTATAGCTCGGAGGTAGAATGCCCCTGAGTTCAATCCCCAGTACCGAAAAAAAAAAAAGATATCATTTGGAAGATATTTGTGGAAGTTTGGAGAGAGATACGTGTTTTGAGTAGATGGAGAGAAGCAGAAGCCTTTTTTTATTTTTGTGGTGCTGGGGATTGAACCCAGGGGTGTTCTACCTCTGAGTTACATCCCCAGCCCTATTTTATTTTTTATTTGTAACAAGGTCTTACTAAATTGCAGAGGCCCTAAATTGCTGAGGCTGGCCATGAACCTGCAATCCTGTCTCAGCCTCCCAAATACTGGGATTACACGTGTGTGTGTGTGCACGCGCGCACTACCACATCTGGCTTTAGTTTTTATTTTGAAATAGGGTTTTGCTAAATTGCCTGACGTGGCCTTGGAACTGCAATCCTCCTGTCTCAGCCTCCCAATCACATGTTTTCAATGGAAACCACTCGAGGAATATAGAAAATCTAAAGGGATTACAATTGTTGTCAGGGTGCACAGAGAAGTCTTCAAAAGAATTTGGGCATAAGCTTGGGATATTAACATTATAGCCTACTTTGGTATGATAAAATGGACATTGAAATTGAGTTAATTCCACAATTCTCAGAGCCCTATTCTTACTTTTCTGCTAGACTATCAAACAGAGTTACTTGTGTTCTTGAGGCTATTTTTTTTTTTTTCATTTTGAATTGCTCTAAAGAAAAAAATATTCCTATCTCCTTGAGGGAGAGATACAAAAATTTATCCTCCTATCTAATGTTATTTCTAGTCATCTTTGGATCTACTACAAAACAATTATTCAATTATTTTCAATTCTTCATTATAAATTGGCTAGAATATTAGTGTATGTTAATGAGGCTACAAAAATTTAGGAAATGCTTTAGATTAATATTAGTATTTAGGAAATTTGTTTGAATATTATCAGAAAAGTGTAGGGAAACTAGATGAAGGATTCTTAGGATAAGTATGGCTTTTATAAACAGATTTGTTGCAATTGTAAAAGTTTTATTCAGAAAGCAAGAATCCTTGGTATATCTCTGTAATTAATATTTTAGGTTGTAGAAAACAACCCTGTACTTTTGAAATTTGGTGAAATAGAATTGCACTGTGTCCCAACATAATTGCGTAACTTCAATATACACAAAAGTTTCATTTGTGATTGACTTTAAGAGAGATTTTATCATATTCATCATTCAGAGGCTCAGCTGATAAATCATAGTACATTTTATTTTTATAACTTTGTACAAGGTATCATCACGAACAATGTCATACTGAAAAATAGATCTATTGACTATTGAACTCTGATTTAAAGATTTCCCAAACCTTAAGAGCTACAACTGTAAGTTATTTTACTGAGAATAATTCTTTAAAGGCTACATGTTCTTTTATGTTCTTTATTTACCTGTAAGGCTGACCCGAGTTACTTGATAGTAGAAAATGGCTCACGCTTGTAATCCCAGTACTTGGGAGGCTGAGATAGGAAGATCACAGGTTCGAGGAAAGCCTCAGCAAGTAGTGAGACTCTCATCAACCTAGTGAGCCCCTGTTTCCAAATAAATAAAATTGGGCTGGGGGTGTAGCTCGAAGATAGAATGCCTCTGGGTTCAATCCCCAGTTACCCCCCCCCCCCCCACAAAATCACTAGTGTACTGACACTACTCTGAACATTTTGGTTTATTTCCTTTCCTTCCAGTACATTTTTTTTTTTTTTTTGGATACTGACTGAAGTTTGAACCCAGGAGCATTCTACCTCTGAGCTACAACCCTAGCCCTATTTTATTTTTTAAGTCAGGGTCTCGCTAAATTGCTCAGGCTGGACTCGAACTTGTGATCTTCCTGTCTGTCTCAGCCTTCCAAGTACTGGTATTACAGGCGTGCACCACCACACCCAGCTCCTTCCAATACTTTCGAATTTTTATTTAAGTACTGGGGATTAAACCCAGGGGGGCATTCTACGTCTGAGCTACTTCCTCTGCCCTTTTTATTTTTCGAAATAGGGTCTTGCTAAATTGCCGAGGGTCTGGCTAAATTGTGGAGGCTGACGTTGAACCTGAGAACCTCCTGTTTTAGCCTCCCAAGTACGGGGATTACAAGCGTGTAATGTTATTTTTAAAAAAGGGAGCAGGATACTGGCTTAGCTGGGATCAGGCAGTCGTCCAGCGGACTGGATGAACAGGATCATCACCCTTCTTCCTGGACAGGGGTGGCGAGAGCGCGTATTTTTCCTTTAAAGCCCACTTGTTTCCGTATTCTAAGTTGATTCCTACATAGTTCTTCCCATTTTCAAGGACCACTGAGACCTGCCACTGAGACCTGACAGTCTCTGGAAGCCGTCCTCTTCCCTGCAGCCGCTGGTCTCTGCCTACGGGGACCCCCGCTTCCTCTTCCCCTCGGGCGGTGACGGAGCAGGCGGGAGCAGGCCGCTACTTCCGAGTTTCAAACGGACCTTCAAACCCGATCGGCAGCCGCGGCCGGCTCAGCAGCACCTCGGGGGCCTTTCGCAAGCTCCGCGCTTGTCCGTGGGAGGGCTGACACCCGGGACCGCTTGGTGACTGCTGAGTGCCTCGCTCCAGGGACGGCGGCCCCGCCAGCCTTTGCATCCGAGCACTTGCAAGCGCCTCCATCCCGCAGCTCTCAGGCGGGAGACGGCTGCCAGCTCCGAGCTCGCTCGCTCGCCGCCTCTCGGGAGCTCCCGGCAGGCCTCCGCAGCGGAACGTCGGAGCGGCTCTGTGCAGCCCGAGCTCCCGGCCGCACTTTGCGAACCGGGAGAAGTGCGTCCCTTCTCGCTTGCCTTATGCCGGGCGAGGCGCGGGCCGTACTATCTTGCAGTGCGCCGGAGGGGGGACCTCTCACGTGCCACTCTCAGCTTCCCAGCGAGCGGCTGCGGCTCCCAGGCAGCCGGGGCGTAGTCTGCTAAGATCAGTATCATACTGTCCCGGGAGTCCGCACAGAGGCAGGAACAATCCTCGGCAAGAGCTAGGCGGCGGGGGCACCCCCCTCTCCCCCCTCGGTTCGTCCGCACTGCCCGAGGCCGCCAGCGCGCGCCGCCCAGCCGCCTCTGACAGCTCGGTGGGAGCGCCTCGGAGTCCGGAATCCCGGCCTCGGGGGCGGGGCGAGCGCGATCCCGGCGTTAGGAAGGGGCGCGCGCGCGAGCGGAGCCGAGAGCAGCCGAGCCGTGCCGAGCCGAGCCGAGCCGAGCCGAGCCGAGCCGAACCGAGCCGCGAGGTGCCGGGGAGAGGCTAGAAGAGCCGGGCCGGCCGCCTGCGGCTCAGTGCCGATCGTGCCGCGTCGCCGGGCTCCGCAGCTCCGCGTCTCTGCCCCGGCTCCCGCAAAACTTTTATTCTCCTGGGCCCCCGGGGTGTGCGAAGGCTTCGGAGCGCTCGGCCGTCTCCGCGCTCGCCTGCGGCGGCAACCGAGGGGACGCGCATCCCTCGCCCGCCCGGCTCTCGCGCCCTGCGCCGCCTCACCTGCCGATCGCTCCCCGGAGCCGCGAGGGGCACCCCGGAGGGGCCGCGCGGGCGCCGGCGCCCCGAACTCCCGCGCTCACCGCGCCGGACCCGCCCGGCGCAACTTTAACTTGATCCCTCCAGCCCAGCCCGGGCTCCCACGGCCGCGCCGCCGCGGTCTCACAAAGGGCGCAGGGAGGGGAGGCGGCGTAGGCTGCGGGCACGGGCCTCCCGGCCGCCCGGGCGGGAGACAAAAGGGAGCCGCCGCGGCTCGCCGTGCGGGTTCCGAGCAGCCCGCCCGCCTCCCGCCCGGCCCCGCGCGCAGCCCCGGCTGCCCTCGGCGGCCGCGCTCCGCCCGCTGCCCCGCTGGGCTCCGGAACCCGCGAGCCTTCGGGGCGCGCGTCGCTGCTGGTGGTTGGGGCTCTAGCGATAATAAATGATAGAGGATACAATGACTTTGCTGTCTCTGCTGGGTCGCATCATGCGCTACTTCTTGCTGAGACCCGAGACGCTCTTCCTGCTGTGCATCAGCTTGGCGTTGTGGAGTTACTTCTTTCACACCGACGAAGTGAAGACCATCGTCAAGTCCAGCCGGGACGCGGTGAAGATGGTGAAGGGCAAGGTGGCCGAGATCATGCAGAACGACCGACTCGGAGGGCTGGACGTGCTGGAGGCCGAGTTTTCCAAGACCTGGGAGTTCAAGAGCCATAACGTGGCGGTGTACTCCATCCAGGGGCGAAGAGACCACATGGAGGACCGCTTCGAAGTTCTTACGGATCTGGCTAACAAGACGCACCCATCCATCTTCGGGATCTTCGACGGGCACGGCGGCGAGGTAGGAGTTCTTCCCTGCTGTGTGTAAACAACTGGAGGTCGCCTGCGCAGCTGGGCAGGACCTGGCTGAGAGGGGCGTGGTGCCTGGACAGATGCGGCTCTAGTAGCCAAAAGGCTTTCAGGTGGAGACTTCTTGGGGCTGAGGGTCCAGTTTAGTGGAGAGTCATCCGTCGCATCTTTTGTGCCATTTTAATATGATGTTCCCGTGTCCGAAACCCAGCAAATGACGGTGTTAGTTTTTCGGGAAGAATGAATACAGTATTTTCAATGAACTTTGGCTCCGGGCCTCACTGTCTGGTTCTAGGGTTTGAGACCGAATTAGCCACAAAGAAGGAAGACAGTATCTTCTTTGCACCCGTAGGGGAAGAGCCTAAATCTGCAGCGTAGAGGTAGTGTGAGATTCAAGGAAGCCCGACTCTTTCCCATCGCCTTCGCTCCAGAAGCCCCAGGGGTACCCGCTCTGCGCTTCTTCCTAACTTCATCAACTTTGCAAGTGCAGCCAGTGGACCCTGGCGCCTCGCTAGCCTAGGGTTTTTACTTTTTATTTTTTTTGGTACTGGGAACTAAACTCAAGGGTAGTCTACCTCCGAGCTACACCCACAGCTCTTTTTAAAATTTGAAACCGGGCCTAAGTTGCTGAGGCTGTCCTCGAACCTGCAATTCTCCAGTCTCAGCCTCCCAAGTACTGGGATTACTGGAGTGCGCCACCGCGTCGGGGGATAGCCCAGGTTTTTTTGTTTTATTTTTTATTTTACTAAGCCTGGATCGTCGCGTGGGACCGAAATGCACCTGGCCTTTGCGTTGGTGGCCGTGCTCGCAGAGCAGGTGGTGCCAGGACCTCACCCCTGCGCCCTGGCTGGTGTGGGGGATGAGATGTCTCTTTGCTTCTAGACGTCTTTACTTGGGGTTCATTTGGGAGAAGTTGGGGCTTAAGGCCGGTTTAGATCTCTCACACATTTTGCAGCACCCGAGTCGAGCTCTGGGCTCAGGTTTCCTGGAGGTTAGGCAGGGGTTGGCTCCTGTCCTTGGGCCGGGGCCCAGGCTAAGTGAGTGGTAATTGTGGCTCCAGCGCCATGTTCCAAAGAGTTCCTGACCAGTCACTCCATCTTTCTTCATTGGACAGTTTGTAGCAAAGTTTCATTGCTTCATGGTCTTTTCAAACCCCGTTTCTTCTTCTTTTTTTGGCAGCATACTTTATTACCTTTACTTCCCCTTCCTCATTTTCATTATTCCCTCCCTACTCCCATGCAACCTCTTTCTCTGCCTGTGGTTTCAGGGTGTGCTGTAGGCATTTGCTGTCTTTCAAGCATTTGCTTGATCTTTGGCTGTGGTTTTGGGTAAACATTGGGGAGGCTTTCAATTGGTTATCTTATCTGCATTCTCCACTCACCATCTGCAAATCTTTCCCTGGTACTGTGTCTACCTGCCTGGTAGAACCAACTTTGCCAAGAATGACAAACAGTAGGAAAACTTACTTGATGGAACCGAAGTCAGTTTTTGCTATTTTTCCATCCACCTTAGCCATTGTATAGTCTTTGGAATAAAAATTTCTCCCTGGTTGTAATTTTGTAGTCTTTTGTGTGGTGTGGGGTTCCCCTCTCCTTGACTACAGGGTAGGTTAAAAATGGGGAAGTTAATTGAGGGACGAGACACTGCAAACTTGAGCAAAAACATACCTGAATGACAAGGTGGCCAGTATAATGATGGATTGTCTTGAGTTGAGTCAGTTTGTGTATTTTTTTTCATGTGCCCAGACCCAGTCTTCCTTCACACAGAGGGTGAAGAAAGCTGTGATGCTCTCATTTGTAAATAATTTAAGAAGCTTATTTATTATATATTTTATATTAAAGCTGTTGGCTGATGATAACCTGATTCAGGTCTTAGCACAATTTTACTTTTATATGAAGGTTTGATGTAATATTAATATTATAAGACATTGGGGTGTGATTGTCTGGGTGTTATATTTTGTCATGTTTTGAGCTTGCACCTGTTAGTGATTGGGTGATTAAAAAAATTGTTTTTCTTTGAAGTTGATTTTCTAAAATTGCAAACCCCAATAGATTTCAAATTAAAAAACTTTCAGTACTATCTTAGAAAGATTCCATCCAAAAAATTGTTACAACAAATACTTTTGTTTAACTAAAAGTATTTTATAGTACTTGTCTTTACACATTTTTATATTAAGTGAAAAGATGATCATTTTTGTCAAAAATGCATCTCATTGTACCTTATGTTAAAATGCTTGCTGTTTGCAAAATAATTAACACTATCAGTACCCATAAAAATAGGGTAATTGTTCTCTCTGTAATCTCCTGTCTTGTTCAGCCAGTTCATTTGCGTTGGCTTTATTTTAGGGAAAAATATGGAGAGTGCTAGAAAAGAAGTTATTTAGTTGCTATTGGGAGTGTGATATAAATACTGTTGGGTTATTTCTCTATTGTTTTTTCTTTATATATCATTATAAGAAAACGCCACTAATTCTTGTCTTTTGTGTTGTTTAGCTTTCTTAAGATTCACCAGAGGAGGGCACCACTGTTTGATTTTAGAGTGAATGATAGTTATCTCCTTTCAGAAAAGAAGCTTTTTCTAAATGCTCTATTACACACACACACACACACACACACACACACACACACACACGGGGGGGGGGAGAAAGAAAGGAGAGAGAGAAAATGAATGAAGAGTTTAATTTTATTTTTAATAATTCACACTGATAAGATAGAAATATAAAGTCAGGCCCAGCTACAATGGTGCTTCTTAGGTACAGAAGGGATCTTGTCCCTTCATTCATTCATTCATTTCAACCAGGTCTATCCATTTCATCCCACTTCTTTTTTTTGAAGATGAGATGCTGATGGCAGGAGTTTGAAGCCTTTGGTTTGTTGATCTTCATATTAAACTACTGGATAAATTGGTTTGCCTATTTACCTAGATTGATAGCATTCTAGGGATACAAGAGTGATGAAGACAGTTTCTGTCTAAATGGGGTGGGAAGTGGGGAAGGATTAAGTGAGTGCTGTGTGTATGTATGCCTCTACCAGCTTGTAACTCATTAAGATGTATGATTTCAATGCACCAATAAGAAAAAAAAAAATAACCACTGACATAAAAAAAATAAAGTTTCTGAGCCGGGCACGGTGGCGCATGCTTGTAATCCCAGCATTCGGGAGGCTGAGACCGGAGGATCCTGGTTCCCGGCCAGCCTCAGCTACCTAGTGAGGCACTCCGCAACTTAGTGAGACTCGGTTTCAAAATAAAGAATAAAAAATAGGGCTGGGGGTATAGCTCGGAGGTAGAATGCCCTTGAGTTCAATCCCCAGTCTAGTGGGAGAGATAGACCCTTACACCAAAAATTACAGCCCTCATGTACTCAGGGTATTCTGGGAACATAGAGGAGGGACCTTTAAATCAAACTGGGAGGCGGGAGGCTTTGGGAAGAACACTGTGAAGGCATCATTCACTACAAGATTAAAAGCACAGGCTTTGATTTGAGATCTGGCTTTGAATTTCTGCTCTGCCTCATGATAGCTATGACCTTGGGCAAACTGCTTAAGCTGCTTTATCTGGGAGTTTCTTATCTAAAAACTTAGGCTAATAATGTAGGTAACACACACCCTTATCAGCTGCATCCTGCCATGTCTGGAGAATGCATAAGGGAGAGGAGAGGAGGGTATGGAAGGGGAGGTAGTGTCCACGGGAGAGAGACTCTGCTTGTGAGAGCCGCAACTTTGATCACTAGAAAGATGTATGTAAGGCAGGGATAATGCATTAGGTGTCCCCCAAACTCTCCTGTCTCTCTTTGTTCTAAATTTAGGTGAACTTCTGATTACTAATTCACGGATCTATTTGTGTGAACACTGAGAAAACAGCATCCTGGCATCGAGTACAAATTTTCTGATTAGTGAAAGGGAATATTCTCTATGGCTAATTAATGAATTTGTATTTTGATTTGTACTTCAGCCTCTTATGAGTTGGGTTACCATGCGTTAGTTCTCTTGAGCCTATTTAACTGTATTTTTTGGCAGAAATGTGTCTGTGACTTAATATAGATGGATGAAATCTTAAATAGATGGATGAAATCTTAAATAGTCTTGTCTCTATGGTCCTACAGGCCAGCTTCCTTACTTGATGATCTTGGACCGTTGAGACATTGTGGGGTTTTTTTTGGGGGGGGTGGAGGACTGGGAATTGAACCCAGAGGCATTGTACCTCTGAGCTATTACCACTAACCCTTTTTATTTTGAAACAAGGTCTCGTTGAGTTGCTGAGGCTGGCCTCAAACCTCTGATCCTCCTTTCTCAGCCTACCAAGTACTGGGATTATAGGTATGTGCCACGGTGCATGATACGGCATTACTGTATTAAAGGTCATATCTGTCTTAACAGTCAACACATAACTTGAAAAAGTTCCGTGTATCCTACTAGAGAAAAGCTGTACTTGAGGTGTTTGCCAGGGGCTGCGGTCCTGAGGCTCAGCACTTCTCAGAAGCTCAGAAGAGAGCTGTTTAGGAAGGGCTGATTGCAGGATATGTGCATCTAGTCCTTTACCTTAAGTCAGTGCTTCTTAAATCTTGACACATTGTTTCCCTGTGAGAATGTTATGGAACTGCAGATGTAACAAAAAATGGACCTTCTATCCAATTTTTTTTTTTTTTTTTTTTTTTAATAATTTCAAAGGCAAGTGATGCCTGGGATCTCTCTATTTCAGGTTAGCCTAGATAAAATCCAATCAGTTGCTGGCGAATCTAGACCTGTAAAGAGCTGTGTACCTGGACCCCTTTCTTGGTACTCCTACCTGCCTCTCCAGGATTTGCATTTGTTACTGTCCTGTTAACTATGAGGATGGTTTTGATGAATGGTCTTCTGGCAGATCAACTGCGAGACAGTTACTGAGGGCTTGGTTGCATTGTGTGGCACCCTCCTTATGAAGACCAAGAGGGAGGGAGTATCTAATACCTTTTCTTTTTATCTTAAGGATATTGAATCATGTAACTGATTGGGTCACTCCGTGTTTCTTGGCTGCTGGAAGTGTTAAGAGCCAAACTCTGACCTATCTCTACCAAATGTGCAGAATTTTGTAGAATACATTCATTTGATACATGAACTTCACTTCCAGGACGGCTTATCTTTCTTACATTCAATTTCCCTTCGTTCCATTTTTCCCTTTCTCTTATTAGATATGTCATTTTTTATCTTGTTGTGTTATATGTATTTATGGAGGTTTCATTGAATTCTTCTGAAATAAGATCTAGTTCAGAATAAATTATGAGTGGCACAGTGAATGATCTGCTTTCCAGATATTACAACTGGGGTTAGTAAGTGTTTGATCCTTACATAATGATATATAAGAGGCCGAGGGATTTAGTGTGGACAAATGCTGCCTGATGGCCTAAGATAAAATTCAGAATATTCTGGTTTAAAATGGTATAATTTCTGAAAAGGTTTTTTGTTTTTTGTTTTTTTTTGGTTTCTTTTCCCTTTCTTTGTAGGTGAATGTAACAAGCCTGACTGCTGACCTTGGTGTAGCTTCTAAACAGGTTAAGAAGTTAAGTTTAGCCCAGCTTGGTGGCACATGCCTGTAATCCCAGTACTTGGAAGGCTGGGACAGCAGGAGTGTGAGTTTGAGACTAGCAACTTTTTGAGGTTCTGTTTCAAAATTAAAAATAAAAAGGGCTGGGATGTAGCTCAGCATTAGAGTGCCCCTGGTTCAATCCTCAATAATCCCTTCTCTCCACAAAATTCAGTTCAGTAAAGCCAACATTTCTATATAGTCTGTCACATGTGGGAAGCAGTGTTAGACTCTATGTGATGTCCAAAGATGAATCTGTGAGCTCTCTGCTCTCAGGGACATTCTATCTATTTGGAAAGGGAAGGGTTTGCTAACAGCAGTCGTATGTAGCACAGCTATAGGATGCACGCCACCTGCCTACAAGTGTGCCATGGCTTATCTAAGGCAGCCTGCAGAGTCTGAGGGGGAATTATTTGGTTGTATCCTTTCATTTCAACAGACAAAGATTGGTGGAGGGAGGAGGAAGATGACATTACATGTGGAAGAAAAAGTGTGGAAAAGGTTCAGAGGAAGTAAAATGCAGGAGCAGGTGGAACGCAGCCAGGGGCCCCATTTGTTTAGAGCAGGCTCTTGTCAGCAGTCCTTTCAGAAGCCCTTTCATTATTTTTTCCATATTTGAATATTATCTGTGTTTTGATATACTTAATATTGTTTCTGTATGAACTTTTTTCTTAAATGCATTTATATGAAAAGTAAATTTCTTATCAGTGCTGTGAGTGGACAATCTATGAAATAAAGTTCTTGGTCTTCAGGTTTCTAAGAAGCTGTCTCTATCTTTTTAGAATGTTTCTAAAAAGGTTCTTCTCCCAGGGTCTCGCTAAGTTGCTCAGGGTCTTGTTGAGTCATCTGGGCTGCCCTTGAACTTGCAATCCTCCTGTCTCAGCCTCTTAAGTACTAGGATTACAGGTGTGCATCTCAGTGCCTGGCCTGCTTCTAAAATTTAATCGCTGTATTTTTTTTTTTTTTTTAGTACTGGGGATCTTTTTCTGGCCAGGGGCAATCTACCACTGAGCTATATCCCCCAGCCCTATTTTTCTTTTTTTCCCTCCCTCTCTTCTCTCCCTTCCTTTCATTCATTTTTTTATGGTACTGGGAATTGAACCTAGAGGCATTCTACCTCTGAGCTACACCCCTAGTCTGATATTATTTCTTATTTGGAAATACGGTCTTGCTAGGTTGATAAGAGACTCACTACTTGCTGAGGCTGTCCTCAAACCTGCGATCCTCCTTTCTCAGCCTCCCAAGTACTGGGATTACCAATGGTTCTACCACCCCCCCGGCTTTAATTGCCATAATTTGAAGCAAGGCAGGCTGCTTTGTTCCCTTCACAGGGGAGGGTATGTCCAATAATACTGCTTTTTCAGGAACCCTGATTTGAAGTGTGCCTTTCTACTGTCATCCAGATGACAGAGAAGATTTCATGAGTAACAGATCTTCATGGGGAACACAGAGTTAAGGCATTTCCCAATGTTCTAGCATACATTCCACCCCTCCTCCCCATTTTCCTTTTTAGTGCTGGAGTTGGAGCCCAGGTCATAGTGCATGTGTTCTGTCACACCCCTAGTCCTCCACCCCTGTTTCTGTCTTTCTTTCTTTCTTTTTTTTTTTCCTGTGGCACTGGGTATTGAACTCGGCCTCACACATACTAGCAAACACTCTACCTCTGAATTACATCCCCAACCCTTTTAATTTGCTTTCTCTCTCTCTCTTTTAGAATTTTATCTGTGTAATATGATTATACATCGCAGTGAGATTCAAAGTGATACAGACCTACAAGCGCAGGACATCTCTTGGTGTCAGGAACCTACAAGCACAGGACATCTCTTGGTGTGATTCCCTCCTAACCCCCTCCCCTCCCCCTCCCCCCCTGCCTCCTCATACATGCTAGTGAGGTTGCTAGTGTTACCTTCACACATAGACATACTATTATTTGGTCAATTTCCTTCCTCAAGCCTTCTCCCCCTCCCTCCCTTCTTCCCATCCTCCCTACCCCAATCCCTTTCCACTATTCTACTGGTCTCACTCCTTATTATGAGTTCCTTTTCCTCAGGTTGAGGAGAGTCTCCCTGAGTCATTGAGGCTGTCCTTGAACCTTCGATCCTCTTGTCTCAGCCTTGCAAGTACTGGGATTACAGGCATGTGCCACCATGCCTGGCTGAGATCTTATTTTAAAATAAAGAATAAAATAGGGCTGTGGGTGTAGCTCAGAGATAGAACACCCCTGGGTTCAATCCCCAGTACCACAAAACAACAACAAAGCAAGCAAAAACAAAAACAGGAAAGAGAGTGTTTGGGCAGAAAAGCATAATTTGGTCAATAAGGAGTTTGGCTGTAAATTTGTTTCTTTCCTCCCTTATATTTAGACATTTTCTGGGATTCATAAAATGTCCATTGACCATTTAGTCCCCCAATTTGTAAAATATTATTTCTGCTATACTTTTTGTGATAGACCAATTTCAAAATAATGAAAATGTACACTATATATAGAATCTGATTTACTTGAGTAGAAAGGCTTTTACTATCTTTTACTTTGTTACTAGGAATAGTTTACATTTTATTATAAAATGTAGTTTTTTCAAGACTAGAAAAACTGTACTATGTCTTCAGTTTTTTAAAATGATTTCATTGCCTTAGTGATTTAAAAATAAAAAATGTGTATCATTCAATCTCAGATTTAAGTGATCCCTTCATTGGGGACTTGGTTTTGAAAAAAAGTAATATTTTTACTTGGAGTATTACTACTGGAAGCATATATTTTATTCTAAATTTCTATTTTGATTTTTAACCACTTCAGGAATATAGTTTTGGGTTTTAACTTTTATTAGTATTGTAATAATACCACTTAATGAATATTAAATCTACATCAAGTAAAATATAGTTAAAAATAGATTAACTTTAAAACTATAAAAGTAAGCTGGGTGTGGTGGCGCACGCTTGTAATCCCAGCATTTGGGAGGCTGAGACTGGAGGATCCGGGTTCGGGGCCAGCCTCAGCTGCTTAGTGAGGCACTCCGCAACTTAGTGAGACCCTGTTTCAAAATAAAGAATAAAAAATAGGGCTGGGGTATAGCTTAGAGGTAGAATGCCCTTGAGTTCAATCCCTAGTACCGAAAAACAAAACAAAACAAAAAAACTATAAAAGTACTCTATGTGATAGATGGTATAGAAAAAAGTTACTCCAGATCACATTACCCTCTCACATTCACTGTTAGGATTTTGTTATATTACTTGCTGATCTATTTTTTTTTTTTTTTGAGGTACTGGGGATAGAACCCAGGGGCATTCTACCTCCGAGCTACACCCCCATCCCTATTTTTAATTCTTTATTTTGAAACAGGGTCTCACTAAGTTGCAGAGAGGCACTAAGTAGCGGAGGCTGGCTGCAAACCTGTGATCCTCCTGTCTCAGCCTCCCAAGTACTCTGATTACAAGCATGTGCCACCATACCTGGCGCTGATCTATTTTTTAAAATATGCATTTTGAAATCACTTTATAAGCCAGGTGTTGTAGATGCCTGTAATTCCCAGCACTTGGGAGGCTAAGACAGGAGGATTGCATGTTTGAGGCCAGCAACCCCCCCCTTTTTTTTTCCTCCCTTCCTCACTCCTTTCCCTCCCCTCCCTTCCCCCCCCCTCCCCA
>PVLC010020886.1:0-28668 GCA_004027655.1 Graphiurus murinus
TTGCGGTACGGGGGATTGAACTCAGGGGCATTCTACCTCTGAGCTACACCCCCAGCCCTATTTTTTATTCTTTATTTTGAAACCGGGTCTCGCTAAGTTGCGGAGTGCCTCACTAGGTAGCTGAGGCTGGCCGTGAACCCAGATCCTCCGGTCTCAGGCTCCCGAATGCTGGGATTACAAGCGTGCGCCACCACGCCCGGCCAAACCATCTTTTTTCACAGGTGTGATCGCACTGCTAGAGACATCATCCAGTCCATGTTCAGCACAAAATGAAAGCATCCTCATCCTGGACTTTCCAGCAGACATGCCACCCAATCAGAGTATTCCTTTCAGCTAAGTCTAGATGCAGCCCTAGGATTCCCTGCCTCCAGCCACCCTCCAGAAGCCGCTACATTAACCTGAACTGGGGACGGGGCAGAAACCCATTTGTCCTCCAAGGTCACCTTCTCTTTTTCCTTCAGGCAGAGTTTCAAGCTAATTTTCTCAGGGGGGAAAAAAAGTATCTCTCCTATTTGAAAACACTCTGAGAAGAAAATGAACTAGAAATTGAAGATCGTTTCCATTCTTAAGGGTTTTGGAAAATGTTTTAGAAATTTCTTCCTGGGATTTATATCATTTTCCTCCCACCTTACCTCTCCTGTGTCCATTTTGGAGCAAAGCACCTCGTTTATCTTTGGGAGACAGTAATGCAGAAACTGTAACTGAGCAGATTTCCCCTTGAGGATCAAAATATTTGTGTTAAATGAAATGAGAAATCTGCTAAGTGGAGGCATGGATCCCCCAGGGAAGGATATTTTGTAATTTTGAAAAATTCCTACTGAAATTCTTCTCTTGCCAAGAAAAGAGGAATGATTTCTATTAAAATCACTTCATGTCTGAATTACTCTCTGCCCCTTGGGAACATATAACATTACAGCTTTTATATTCAGTAATTTAGAAGGACGGGGGACACCTTATTTGGAAAGCAAGCAGACTTAACACAAAATGTTGGGTATTAAGTATTTTCACCACAAAAGTCTCCCTTTGAAAATTCTGCACTTAAACTGTTCAAATTAAAGCTCGTTTTCAGAAATGGTCTCTATGATTGTCTGTATAAGTTCTTTTAACTTTCTACGCTTATCTCACTATTCCCTGAAGCTGCAGAGAAAATCTTTTGATTGGTGTTCAAGAGTCATACCTTTTACAGAAAGCAGGATAGAGGCCATCACTTTAATAAGGTAGTTGGATGCTTTGAAGAGTCAAATCAGTAAATTTTATTTAAAAAATACATCTATGCTTCTATATATGTTAATAATAATCCCAGAGTAAAGGCTTTGGAAAAGCACAAGAAATTAAAAAAGGTTTAAACTCATAGGCCAACTCTGATCACGTATTATAGATCCCACTGGCACTCTGTTGGGAAAGATTCTGAGGTCCACTTTCAGGTTCAGAAGAAAAAAAAGTAGCATAAAAGATGAGTATTCTGTCAATGATCCCACCCAAGTGGTCAATTTTAAAGCACAAGCACTAAGCATACTGTTATCCCTGGTACGTATTAAGTATTGACAGAAATGCTCTCTGGTTAGTGGGATTCAAGTTATTTTCTGTGTTTCCTAATTTTCAATAGTAAATACTTATTGTTTGGTAATAAGATTATACCTTTTTTTCATTTTTTATTTTACAATCTGGAAAAATTAATTTGACCATTTTTCCTTGAGTTTGTCTCAAAGAAAGTCATTAAATTATCTTCTTTGTGTTCTTTCCAGAAAAGTCATCATTGGGACCAATAAAAAATCTGGCAGGGGTGTGTGAAGTCCATTTCTATGTGTTAAAGGTCACTCATTTTTGGAATATTAATTAGTGACTAATCATTTGAGTTATCCTGAGGCATATTCATAGGCTTTACCAAGGCAGAGTTCCTAATGTTAATACTACATTAATGGGTTTGGGCTAAATAGAAACAGATGTAGGATGACTGAAACAGAAAAGCTGCAAGAGTACGGACACGCTAGAACAGGAAAGTTAATTATTTCTACAATGTTTTCCTGCTATGTGCTCTCTTTCTCTCTCTCTCTCTCTCTCTCTCTCTCTCTCTCTCTCTCTCTCTCTCTCTCTCTTACACACACACACACACACACACACACACACACACTTACTTCACCTGTTAAGTGGACAGAGTAATATCTCATCCCTTTATATCCTGTGGTGAGGGTGTTGATTCCAAGAACCCCTGTGGGTACCACAATCTGTGGATGCTCAAGTCCCATTTATGGAATTGCATAGTATTTGCATATAAGCTCCACACGTTCTCCTGCATACTTTAATCATCTTTAGACTATTTTATAATGTCTAATACAATGCAAATGCTCTGTAAACAGTTATTTTATTTAAGAAATAATACCAAGGGGAAAAAAGTATGATGGGTTCAGTACAGACACATTTTTTTAAATATTTTCTGTCCACAATTGGTTGAATCTGCAAGTGCAGAACCTTCAGATAGAGGACTGACTATATTTATCTCATGCATTGCATGATGTTTCAAATGAACCAGTGTACTTGAAAAGCACTCTATATACTACAAAACAGGACAGAAATGCTAATGCTGTCATTCTTAGGGGTGATAATACACTTCCTTGATTTCTATATTATAGTAGGGGAAAAAAGTAGTACCCAAAACAAAGATAATTTAGATTTACCTCTTTGTGTTGTTTTGTTTTGTACTGGTGATTAAATCCAGGGTGTTCTACCTCTGATCTACATCCCTAGCCCTTTTTTTAAACTTTGAAACAGGATTTCACTAAATTGCTAAGACTTGCCTTGAACTTGCAATCCTCCTTAGACTTCCAAGTACAGGTATTACAGTTGTGCACCACCACGCCTGGCTACCTCCTTGTGTTTTGGTGACCAATTTCTAATTAACAAAGACTTGGCTCTGCCTCCATGCATCTATCATCAGAGAATATGTGGTTCAACAATTCATAGCAGGGTTGAAACAGAGCCCTGGAAAAGTTCGGTGATGCTACCTGTCAGATTTATATTTAGCGTGAAAGGTGAACTGGAAACTAGTTCCCATTCTCTTTCTAGCCCTTCTTTCCAGTACACACTGCTTTTCATTTGTTTTGATAATAACACATCTCTGGACTATTGAATTTAAACGAATGATCCATATTTGACTGAAGATGCCAAAAAAATTACCTTGCATTCACTGAGTAATTATAACCTAAGAAAAAAGACTTCATCTTGATTGGTGATATATTATAAAAACCTTAGCCGAAGACAGAAAAGTTCCCATGGATCACCATCATGTCAATTTATCCAATATAGGGGAAAATGTCACCAAAATTAATAAATCACCTAGTTTATATGGCAAAAAGATAAAAGGAGCAGGCCATATTTCAACTTTCATATTCTTCTTTCAATGTTTGCATATAAAACTAGGACAACAAGAACACTCAATTTATAAAAGGTTTGGGTTGCATATAATTAAATAAAAATAATAGCTGTCCTTTAGGGTACCAATGTTTTATTCCAGGTTGTTAAATGTCTTACAGATAAATTTCCTAGCAACCCTATGAGATATTGTCATTCCACTTTATAGCTATGGAAGTTTATGCTCAGAAATATTAAATATTTTTTATTTACTAAATGGAAATTACTCAAGGACCAAGTAAAGATCTAAACCACCAAAGTCCACACTATCTTTATATTGTAATACTACTTGTCTGACCAGCCTTCAACATTTACCCACAACTAATCAGGGGGCCCGCTGACCTTTGTGGAATCCTGGACTACCCTCCTCTCTTTTTAAAATTATCTTTTATTGTGATAAGAACACTAATATCAAATCTACCCTCCTAACCATTTTTAAGTGTATAATACAGTTTGTTAGCTCAGCATATGATGTTGTACAGAAGATCTCTGGAATTTATTCATTTTGTTTAACTAAAACTTATACCTGCTGATTAGCGATTTTTCTTTCCTTCTTTCCCTAGTCTCTGGCAACTACCATTCCTCTCTTTGATTCTATGAATTTGACTATTTTAGATACTTCATATAAGTGGAATCATGCAGTATTTATTCTTCTGTAACTGACTAGTTGCACTTAGCATGCCTTTCATGTTGTTACATATTGCAGAACATTTGCCATTTATTAAAGCTGGACAATATTTGAATGCATGTATATACTGTATTTTCTTTACACACGAATCTGTCCATGTACATTGGGTTGTTTCCACATGTTGGCTATTGTAAACAACGAACATGGAAATGTTAACATCTCTTTTAGGTTCTAATTTCAATTTTTTTGGATAAATACCTAGAAGTAGAATAACTGGATCATATGTTAGATCTATTTTTAATATTTTTGTAGACCTCCATACTGTTCTCCACAGTGACCACATTATCTTGCATTCCACCAGCAGTATACAAGGGTTCCAGTTTTTCCACATTTTCACCAATACTTGTCATCTTTGGGTTTTCTGGTAATAGCCATCCTGTCAGGTAGTAAGTAATATTTCATTGTAGTTTTAATTCATATTTCTTGATTATTAGTGACAGCATTCACTTTCTTTCTAAAGTGGTTCTTATATGTGGTAGAGTGGGAATTGCTAAATAAATTCAGAAGCTGAGAATTGTTGCCTGGAATTGGTGTCTACTGGTGGAGAGGGAGGTGTGCAAATAAGTGGTTTCTGAGAAGGATAAAAGTGTGAGAAGAGTACTTCAAAGTTATATAGCTAACATTGCAAAATGGTTTGTTTCTAAGCAGGAAAAATCTCAGGTTTCATAGAAGAGAGATAAACATTGGCTGAAATAGACTCTGTGTCTTTGGTCCTGACTACATGCACTTGATCAAGCAAATCACTTGATGTATCTTTCAACTGGAGACCCTAACATCAATCTGATCATATCACAGAATAAGAATAAGGAATTGCCAACACAATGACTATGAAGCTGTCTATTTAAGAAGTGTACAACAGAAATTATTAAAATTAATGATCTGGGCAGCTTGCAGGTAAGGTGTCTGCTCCAATATGAGCCAAGTTCTGTCTAGTTGTACTTTTTTATTTTTTTAAGAAGTCTGCTTCAATCCATTGAATTGGATTATTTAAATGAAATATACTTAATAAGTTCCCTTGGGTATCACTTGATACTTCTTTACTATTCTTTTTACCATATTTTGTATTAGATTTAACACCTGGGTAATACTAAGTGCCATGGTTACCATAAATTATAGGAGACTAAATAAATATTTGAGAGAGCAGGAGAGATTTGATTAAATTGCTGCAAATGAAAGGTTGAGTATATTTCCCACACCAAATAGACTTTCTTGCTTGAGTGTACACTGCCAACAGTGGATTTAGTTTTTCATAGCCCCAGACATTTTCTAAATGGGTGAATTGCCAGTATGACCATTTCCGTTTTTCTTTCGTGATTTAACCTCCATATATTTTTCACCCTTTGACTTTAATCCAAGTTGGTAAATTATGGACAAGAATTTAAGGCTTGATAATAAGGGGTTGTATTTGTGGTAACTTATTGCAAAATCTACCTGAAATGGAAAGGAATATTTATATTATAATGTGAGTTTTGGGAACATGAATGAAATTTATGACAAGTCAAAAGGACAGTCTTTCTTGATAAGTGAGCATGAATGGAAGAATTCAGCTAAGATGAATTAGTAATAATTATAGCAATGTCAGGAAATTTGTAACAAGCAAAAAAAGATTCCTGGGTGCCTCCAATGGAAAATATGCACTGTTTAGAGCAGTTAGTTTCAATGCTCCTGGTCTATAAATTCATCTGTTTTTTGAATTCCCCTCTGAACTGTTTGTACTCATTTAACAGAGTTAAATAAAGTATTTGGCACATATTCATTTTATATCTCTATGAGAGTCATGGTTTTACATTTTTAAAAAAATTATCCTTTCCCAATGTAAATAACTAACATATAGCAAGTGCTTACTGTGCCTAATTCTGCATGTGCATTTTCTCACTTAACCCCTATCACCATATATAGAAAATAATTTCCTCTTTGAAAATATTAACTGAGTGAGTCTCAGAGAGGTCAAGTAACTCACTCATCTAAGAAATGAGATTGAAATTCAGAGAAGTATCCTCTGCCACCCAGAAAATGTGCAAATTTCTAGTTAGTCCTTCATCTCCTCCAACCACATGAGTTTGTTATGCAGAACGTTTTTCCTTTTTTTACAACAGAGTCTCCCAGAGCACATCCCAATCCACATACCTATCTGCAATCTCACTGATTCACACCTCCTTCCCATACGTGACAATGCAGACATCTTCCCAAGCTCCAGCCCAAAGACCCCTCCCAGGTGACAGAGAACTGAACGATGGGGAGATGTAAGAGTTCTGAGTTCTAATGGAAAAAAGGGGGCTACTGTAAAATTTGCAGATTTCTGAAGTATGTTCTGAAATATGGTAGCATGCAACAGTCCAGCAATAAGAGAGCTTGCAGTGGAATTTGGTGTTGGAGGATTTGACATTGCATTCACAACTCCATGCTCTATGCATTCCAAAGAAATGCTCCTCTATGACCCAGTGCCCATGGTTTCCATTTTTTTCTGAAATTTAATCCTCTGCTTTAGGCTCAGATTCTGTAGTGGTCTATGCACAGTCACTTTATGATCCCAAGTAGAAAGTCCTACTAGAAATGATGAGCTGTGAAATGTAGGTAGGTCTGTTGACCTCCCTGGACCCCAGTTTCTTCAGGCAGAAGAAAAAAGGAGTAGTGATGCTTTTAATCTTTAAAATTGAATAAATTTTATAATTGGTCTTCATCAAGTGAAACATAAATCCAAATGTAAAATGAAAGATAAACCATTTTTAGGAACTCTAAAATACTAATGTACCACTTCACTTACTTTATTTATTTAAAAATTATTTAACTTCAAGGGGAATTGAGCTAACCTATTAAGTTTTTGTGTGGTGGTGACTGATGCCACCGTGTGTGGAAGAGTCCGGCTAAAGTCAGGGAACTGTGGTAAGCAGTACTGTTGTTTGCAAATATAGAAACTCATTCTGCCATTTCAAAGTATATAATGTACTCTGAAATTCCCAAACAGGAGTGCTTCTTGGCCCTGCAAATGGATGAGAACCAAGATAGAAATTACTTTAATAATTTCTTCCCCTTCATTCTGTTCCCTGCTGCACACCCACATCACTCATTTCTGTAATGGAGTATGGCACATGGCAGGACAAATATCCACAAACAACAATCACACAAGGACACCAACCAAAGGGTGGACAACTTCTCTCTCTAAGACCTAGTCCAAAATTCTAGGAAAAGAAATTGGCCAAGCTTGGGTCAGGTGCCCACTTCTTGACCAGTCAGCTGTGACTATATTCTGGGGCTGGGGCTGTGATTGAAACATGTGTTTTCCCCTCCTCCAATCAGCTGTAACCTGCAGGCAGAGCCATGCTGTGCAAAATATCCTACAAGGCCACACTTTTACTATTAACTGAAGTACAAGAGAGGAAAGACTACCAGAAAACTAGAGACTGGGAGAACCACTGAAGAGATGTCACTGTAAGTTCCATCAAGGGAACCATTGTTATATAATATAGTGTTCACAAAACATTAAATTAAGTAATACAATTAACTTCATTATAATCTCAAGTTGTAGGCTCCATGTACTTCCTCAGTCCACAGGGACGTTTTGACACAATCAAAAGTGATAAGCCTGTATTTTTCCCTCTACTTAACATCTCTCTTTGCTTCTCTCAGGGCCCTTGCATGTGGTACAATAAAAGTCTCCACACATTCTCAAAGAGTTCTTCATCTGTTTTTCTCAGCATTTTTCATTTGATACTTGGACTTAATTTATCCCATAAAAGCACATTAAAACATCAATGCATATCCCTGTTTTTGCAATTGTTCTCTCCGCACAATTAAGCATAATAATTAAAGTATCCCTTTTGTCTGAAAAGCAATTATAGTACAACTTTGAAAACATGGGACAATAATATTGAATAGCATTACATTTGTCAGTAAGGTTACTAAAGAGGCAATAGATTTTAGAAAGCAAATAGTCTTTCCTTTGCAAATTGATCAGTACTGATGTGACTTCAACAGCTGTAATAGGTCCCATATACCACCAGCTGCCATAGTAAGTTTTTCCTAGCTTGCTGTGTTTATATTCCTTTAAAGAAGTGAATACTTTGTGGTAATCGGCACACATCAATTCACATATCAATGAAAATCTAAAACCCCTTGGTTTTGATTGTCATCAGACAATCAAGAAAAACGAAAGCATGAAGTATTTTTTAAATATTATTTTTGAAAAAAGATCTCAGAGACAAATGAGATTTTAGAGACAAATGTGTAGCTATGATATTAGACACCATCAACTCAAAGACAACAATGGCAGTGATGAAGTAGCTGTGTAACAAATGCAGTAATAACTGACTAATGTCATTTGGATCTTAAACGTCCCCCTAAGGTCCATGTGTTGAAGGCTCAGTTCTCAGTTCCTGGTGCTATTGGGAGGTGGTAAAATCCTTAAGAGACAGGGTCTAGTAGAAGGAAGTTAAGTCATTGGAGATATGTCCTGCAAGAAGATATTGGAATCCTGCCCCCTCCACTTCACTTCTTTATTGATTTGAGCCACAATGAGATGAGCAGCTCCCCCTTCCCCCTCTCATCATGCGCTCCACAGACCCCAAAACCAATGAGGCCAAATGCATGAACTGAAACCTCTAAAGGAGCCAAAACAAACCTTTCTTCCTTATGAACTAATTGCCTCAGATATTTTGTCACAGCGCTGGAAAGCTGACAACCACACTGACCCACTATAACCTTAGCTTTTCTTCATCATACTTATCTGCTTCCTCTATTCTTCATTAAAAATAGGCTTTACAAGGGCAAGCATGCTGTAAATTTTGTTCATTCAGCCAGTACCTGGCTGAAAAAAAGTGACCCTCAATTTTTTTACTGTTTTTGTTTTACTTTTTATTAAAATATACAGAGAAGTACACATACCACAGTTATGTAGCTCATTGAATTTTTCAAAACAGAGCACATCTATGCAACCAGAATCCAGATGAAGAGAAAAAAAACATCACCAGCACCTCAGAAATGCCTTGTACCCTTTCTCATTCTCTGCTTCCCACAAGGATAACCACCATCCTACTTCTAGAAACATAATTTGGTTTTGCTTATTTTTGAACCCTATATGAGTGGAATCACATAATATGATGGTGCTGTGTACAGCTTCTCTAATTTATCACTGTGTTGATAAGATTTATCGATGCTGTGGGTATCTGTAGTTTGCTCATTCTCCTTGTATCAGATTCAACTGTGGGAATGCACCCTTCTATTTACCCCTTCAGCCACAGATGGACACTTAGGGTGTTTGCAGTTTGGAGTTAACACAAATAGAGATCTTATGATCATGCCACTTCGTATCTTCTAGTGCATACATTTCTATTGGGTACAGACCTAGGAGTGGAACTGTATTGTAGAATAATCATGGGTTTAGATATTTTTAGACTTAAATGTTAAATAAATTAATTATGATTATTAATTTTAAAAATCAGATTAATGACCTGAGTTTTAGAAGACCCTATATTTTAATTGAATTTGAGGGAAAGTTAATATAATTCAACACCTTGATTTCCACATGAGGGAACTAAGGCCAAGTTCATTTAAGAGAGGCAGTGGAATGGAATGCATGTTGCTACCAACTAGCTGTGTAGCCTTGAGTAAGAATCCTCTGGCCTCAGTTTCTTTCCCTAAATGGAGGAAATTGAATAAGATAATCTCAAAATCACTTCCACATTCCAGTTCTAAAATCTATAGCTCTGACTAGGAGGCTATATTTCCAAACTCATATCCAAGAGTCTTTGATTCATATTAGCCTTTATTGCAGTGGAATTTTTGGTATAATTAGTTATTATCAATGCTAATAATTAAATACATCATCTAATCTATATTGAATGGTTTTTCTAAGCTTTTTTTTTTTTTTTTTTTGCAGTACCGGGGATTGAACTCAGGGGCATTCTACCTCCGAGCTATACCCTCAGCCCTATTTTTTATTCTTTATTTTGAAACCGAGTCTCACTAAGTTGCAGAGTGCCTCACTAGGTAGCTGAGGCTGGCCGCGAACCCGGATCCTCCGGTCTCAGCCTCCCGAATGCTGGGATTACAAGCGTGCACCACCACGCCCGGCTTCTAAGCATTTTTAATGTACTAACTCATCAAATCCTCACAAGAATCCATAAAGAGTTAATAGAGCTATCTCTACTTGCCCAGAAGGAAACCAGGTTCAGGATAAATAAATGCTAAGTCTAAGTTCACACGGCTGCTAAGTGATGAACTATGTTCACTATATTCTTTCTCTGTGGTATATGTTTGGTGCTAGAGATTGAATCCAAGGGCATTCTACCTCTGAGCTATACTCCCAGCTCTATTTTTATTTTTTATTTTGAAACAGCATTTCCCTAATTTTCAGAGGAATGCGCTAAGTTGTTGGAGGCTGACATCAAACCTGCCATCTTCCAGTCTCTGCCTCCCAAGTACTGAGATTACAGGAATGCACCACCATGCCTCACAACTAGATACTATGGACCCAATGCACAGCCAACAACTTCATGTGTGGCCATCTTTAAACCTACAGACCATCCAGTATCAAATCCTTTTGCTACAACTTACTGATGTTTCTAGTCATTGATCCAATAGAAATGTGTTTCTCCTTCGATTCCTGTACGAGAGTTGTGACACCTAGTCTGAAATAAGTGACATGAAGTAGCATTGCCTGTGGCTGTTCCTAACCTGGCCTTAGCACTCAAAGAATCCGATTTTTCACTGAAATTCCTGAGATCATATGGTGCTAATTTCTCTCTTCATCAATACTTGGATGGATTTCTTAGAGTTTTCTGAAGGCAGTAAAATTAATAAATCATGAATGACTAAACCCACATATGGGAAAGAATGCTAAGGAAATTAGTAAAAGTATGCATCATTATCCACTAGGAACTAAAAATATTATGCATTAGGTATCTGATATTAGTACATAAGCTCAGTTTGATAAGCAGCAGACTAATATCTTTAGTAATATGGTAGATAAAACATCTTGACCCTGATCCAATTAAAATGTTTGTTTCAATATTCTTTGGGCCCTCTTTTTCCATGAAATGTTTCATTGGCTTTAAATTTCCAATTTCTTTTATTCTATATTCTTTGTTATTCTTCTAAGAGAATTTTCAGGTTCTTTCTGAAATTGTTCTAATTCTCTAATTGCTTTTTTTTCTTGGTACTGGGGATTGAACTCAGAGGCATTCTATCTCTGAGCTACACCCCCAGCCCTATTTTATTTTATTTTTTTATTTTGAAACAGTGTCTCACTAAGTTGCTAAGGTTGCCCTTGAACCTACTATCCTTCTGTCTTGGCCTCCCAAGTACTGGGATTACAGAGTGTGCCATCACATCTGGGCCTAATTTGCTAACTTTTAATGATAGGTTATGCACCAGCTATTTTTTTTTCTTTTTCCAGTGCTGGGGATTGAATCCAGAACTTCACACAAGCTAGGCACATACTCCATCACTAAGCCATGCTCCCATCCCCCATCAGCTGATTTTTAAAGAGGCTTTGCTTTCAGCAAAAATGCTCTGTTGCAATATGCCTAAGGGACAATTTATTATCTAGAAATCATCCCTTTCTCTATACACATAAGGTCCTGTGATTCACAATCCATTTCTTCTATATCTGATGTAAATTGACTTATGCCTATTCTTCTGGACAAATGCCTCCACAGTCTGTATTTAGTCTAGCCTCAATATTAAGGGTAGGGGTGGTAGGTAAGGAAGGAACCTTACTCTGTGTAGCTCGGGGTAGGGAACATTTATATTCTTCTTGCCTTTACAAACATGTTTTAGAGAATCAGATCATGCATGCATATGCATGCATTATCCTAATTACTATATAATCTCTTGTCAAAATTCATTCAACAGTTTACCACACAAGCAAGCTTGACTTTGCCATTATAAGTATTTAGAATCACCATCTACCTAGCCACTTTACCTTCTATATAATCTACAAATTGGCCTTCGTTTTCAATCTAAAGACATAGGAAAGGGGTATCTCAGCAAAAGTTGCAACTCTGAAAGATCCCTTTCTCTACGTAAGTTCTAATGCCTGCATTCCTAGTCCCATGTGACCTGGATGGAAACTTGGCTGTAGGTATTTCCAGACCTTTCCTGATATTTACTGTTCAGCCTTTAGTAGACCCAATGCTCCCACCTTGGTCACTAGTGATTAGTTGTTCAATTTAACACATATGGACTAACTAGTGAGTAAATAACTGGTATGAATTTTGATTATCACCTTTCTAGTTCTATAAAACCACAAGAGAGATCCAAACTGTGACCATTATGAGTTTAGAGATTGCAAGTTTACAGGTCAGCCCCACCAGAGGCAACCACTTCTATATTCCTTGACTTGGCATGATTCTGGAGGACATATTGAAAATAATAATTCCTGTGCAATAAGACCAGGAAGAGGGTGTGATCAGCAAGACTGTGACAGCTATCCAAGACCTCCACGAGTTATAATTCGCATCCTCTGAAGTGTATGCTACTTCACTGTGATAAACCATGTTTAATAAAAGTAATGGTATTCCTCTTGTTAGAATCACTGATGTTGGCATTGTTATATTTGCTTCTTATAATGGAGTAAATGTCAATTTTCATTATTTTTACGGGAATGAAATACAGAAATCATGGTCAAATCTCTTCTCAACTAGATATAAATTAAGACTTAAGGGAAGAGTAGTTGCATGGTGATCCTTCCCCACACCTTTGAACTCAGACTGTCTACCTCTTGATCAGATATATCGAAATAGAAGACAGAATTGAAGGAGAAAGAACTAGAGTCATATTGATGGTGGGCAATGGGATAAAAACCAGATTCTTGCTACTGATATCCCTAGAGACTATCCTCCTTCTGGCTCATCCTAAAATATGATGTGTTGACAGAGCATTATAGATCAGGGGAGGAAGCTATTGCTTTGGGAGAAGGTACAGTTAAAAATAAATATGTACAGTCAGTGAAGTTGAAGGAACTTTTTTGAGTCACTAAGGTCTTATGGAAATACAGTCAAAATAATAAGGGGGAACTGGAGTCTTTAAGATGAAATTAAATGAGACCCCATAATTATAGATGGAGTTAGACCAAATATTTGTGTGTGACCCATTTTTTTTTGTCCTGTGCATAGGGACCTTTCCCCATGCTAAAGATATTCTACAAAAATAAATAAATAAATAAAATATAAATTTAAATAGGAGATGTTTAGAAAGAAGTATGAGAGGAATTAGAATAAAATGAAGTCAGCAAGCAAAAGAATTTGAAATCTGAGTTAATATAATCTGCATTTTGGAGACTCTTCTGAATACTATTGACCAGTCACTTCTCCCATTATCTCCAGTCAAGTGTAAATATATAATAAATCAGGTAGTTACATAACAACATTTACCTTTGTCGAGATCACTACTTGAACTACCGATGGTCCAAAAAAAGGTAAAAGATTTCGTCAGGAGTCTTGTCTAAGTTCTGCTCATACAAGGGGATATACAGCCAGATGATTCTTAATCTGATTTTTGCATCTGTTCTACCATCTGAAGATTAAGCCTGCCTAGAGTAAAGAGTAGAATAGATTTCATATTCTGTGCTTTTCCAATAAATCTTGGATATTATAAGATCTATATAGAGTCAATTGATCTCTGTTGTAGTGAAATATAAAATGTCCCCTAAAGAGCTCATTTATTAATATTCAGTGCTGATATATTTAAATCATGAGAGTTGTAATCTCAGCAGTGGATAAATCCATTGGGTCAGTGACCTATGCTGGTAAGGTATAACTGGAGAAGATAGATTCTTGCAGCTGTGACCTTGGGGACTAAATATGGTTATTCCTCCCCTTATCCTCTCTCTTGTTCTGGCCTCCATGATGTGACAGTGAAGCTTTGTGCTCGCTCTCTCTCTCTCTCCACTTCTCCCCCACCATGCCCTGAGATTCGTGGTCCCCAGCCTCACATGAACTGAACCCCAAAATCTTCAAGGAAAACTGTGAGCAAATAAATCTTCTATCCTCTAAGTTGCATGGTCAGTTCTTGGGTTATAGCAGTGAGAATACTAAGACAATTTCCCTTTGAGGCTGGATCCTAGGATGGTACCACCCTGCACCCACCACGTGGGAGAAGTTAGAGGAAATCAGGCTCAGGGAAAGAAATTGGAACCTAACCTAAGCTCCCCCCCCTTCCCAATCAAGACCTATCCCATCACCCTGAGGCTATATAATCTGTATGCTGACACCATTGTAGGCTTAGGCTTTAGACTTTAGTCCTCTGAGACCCAACAGTGTAAATAAAGGAATTCACCTTCCAAACCTGGTCTTTGGGTCGTCATTGCTCCATGCCTGTCCTCCTGCAACACCTTCAACTAGATTGATCGGGTTGCCATTTTTTACAAATAATCAACATCTGACAAAAATAGAGTTTGAGCTAAAAACAAATTCTACCACTGGGCAATACATGATGTATTATTTAAATTTCCATCAACACAGAAACTACTCTAGGTATTTTAAAACGACAGAATGTAATCTGTGGGATTGAATATGCAGATGATGAAAGAACTAAGAAGCCAAACAGAAGGTAGTGAGGCAACTCAGGGAGTGACAACCAGTGGCTGCCACCTTAGAGCTGGAGGAAGATGGGGAGGAGTCCTCATATCCAGCAGCTACAGTCAATGACTAGCAGCTGGAACCTAGTGAGCCTTTCCAGTGGGACCATGAAGAGAGGTGCTTTCCAGCAGGATCTGGATGCATAGAGGAGATAGAGATTTGACCAAAGATGCCACAAAAATTAGAGAGGGAAGAACAGAGATATTCTGGTTTCTTTAGGTCTCTCTATGTACTGGTATATCTCATTAATTAAACCTACACAGACACTAGAAGACTAGGGACCTGAGCATTATAGTTTTTCATCATAGAGAACAGGGCAAAGAAATACAGAATATGGATCTCAAAATAAGAGGCCAAGATCTACACCACATGGGCTCCAGGCAATGGCTTGTATCATCACAGTGATCAACATCTAGCAATAATTTTAGATGGTCTTGGAGCCATAAGAACATAATTTTAATTGGTGTGATTCTCTGTTCCTTTTACCCATGGTAAAGGGAACCAGATATTATGGTCTTAGAGGCATAAGAATTTTAATTGGTGTGATTCTCAGTTACTTTTACCCATTTTATTCAGATCTTCAGTATTTTGCCTCAAGGAGTTTTGCAAGACAGAAGTAATAACTTACTTGAAATCATACACTCTTCTTATATAAAACAAATACCTCAACTAGTTGTGGATATTATACTATAGATACTAGAAGAGGAAGGAAGAGAGGGATGCATCTATGTGAGCAGCAAGCAGCAAAAAGAGAATAAGTCCAAGTCCTGCAAAGAGAACTGAATACAGATAGCCTGGAATGTCAGAGACCCACACACAGTTCAGTGGTGACATTTTAAAAGAAGTCAGACCCTCTGGGGCGGAGCAGGAGGATACATAGTGTCTCAATTAATCCTAAAACCTAAGCACAGGAAATCCCTATCTTGTCAAGGAGTCCCACACCCTAAACAGAGGCCAAAATCAGCACAGCTTTGGAATGCAAAGAGACGTGCAAGCTAAGGTATCATGTGATCAAAAGGAGCCAATAAGCTTTGGCTAATTCCCCACCCTGCCTCTTAATCTGGCTTAATCTGGCTTAATCTTACTCTGGCTTAATCTCAATACCCATATCAGTCCCAGAAGAAAATAAACCACCCACTCAGAAAAGCAATACAATTAAGTCCTGAATCGAATGAAGTCAATCAGCATGAAAGATGAGGCCTCTATAGTCTAAAGAAGAAAAGGTAGAAACTGGTACTAAAGACCAGGAAAGACAACACCAAAGAGTAGGAGCCTTTTCATGAGTCTCCAGGTCCTAAAGAGGTACATTCCTTGCTACAACTATGGCTAGAGACAAAAAGGAAGCAAAGGAAAAAAATACTCCAATTTTCTCCTCTTGCAGCCAAAGAGCAGACCTGGAAAGGCTAAAAACAGGAGGGATAAGATGAAAAACAACCATCATGTCCCAGCTCCATATTTCATGGGATTTGTGGTTTCATGTTGAGGTCTCATGGACCTCAAAGGGCTAAAAACAGGAGGGAGAAAATGACGAAAACCTAGTATGCCCCAGCTCCATATTTCATAGAATCTGTGGTTCCTATAATTTGGGAGACCTATTTAAAAAAATAACATAAAATTAGAACTACAAAATTAAGTATAGAAGGGCATATTCATTTAGATTTTTAAAAGAAATCATAGCAAGCAATGAATTTTAAATAGCTGACAAATACTCAACTATCACAGAATCAAAAAGCCAAAAACACATTCTTAATAACTGCCTAAGATGTTTCTATAACATATATCTTCTCTACAGTTTTGACTATAGCATTTTTCATCACTTTTTCATATAAGAACATTTTTTATTATTAATTCCTGTAAGGAGAATAGAAAGATAATTTAATTTTTCTAGGATAATAAATCAAAACTTGTTTTTATTATTGATAGCTGAGATGCATAAAATATGTGACTTCACAAAAAAAATGTACTTCTTTGCAATCTTGTAAGTTTGTGCCTAAAAACAGGGATTTTGATAAAATCGATTTTACATAATTATCATAAACTTTTAATGAATGCTGCTTTTGATATGCATGCACTGCATTATCAAATGTATTCCTGACTGCTGAACACTTCTAGTTTGACGACATGTTGATAAAAACTAGGAGCAATGAAGATTTACTTCTCCACTAACAAATGTGTCTGATGATTGGAAGAATTTTCCAGAGACCAACTTCTGGTTCCATATTGTATACCTGCTTTCCCCTCCAGTATCCATATTGCTACATCTGGGAACTATGGAAGCAATCTAGACACTGATGATAAAAATAGCTTTACTATACACAGAAGTGACTGAAAAAAAATCACACAAATATTTCATATGTATATGTTTTTTTTTTCATGGTACTGAGGACTGAACCCAGGTGCATTCTACCCCTGAGCTACACCCCCAGCCCTATTTTTTTTTTATTTTGAAATGGTCTCAACCATCCTACGTTGTGGAAGACCTCACTAAGTTGCGTGAACTTGTGATCTTCCTGTCTCAGTCTCGCTGGGATTAGAAATGTGCACCACCACATTAGGCTCAAATATTTTTTACTAAACACAAACTAAATGACATTAATTCAGTTTTCTCTAAGCTGTACCTTATAAAAGTCTGAAGCATGGTTTAAAGGATATACTGTGCAATGAGACCTATAGACTTACATTTAATTCAAGTATAACATATCCATGATGCATGCTAATAAATATATATGATGTACTTAAAGTACATAATATAGTGTCTGGAGTGCTTTCCAAATGCTATTTTCTCTGATATCCTTAGGGAGATGGCTGATTACAGGTATGATACAATGAAGTCCCCATATAAGCCTAGGACATCTTGTCATACCAGAAAGAAAAGAAGGAAACCTCATCCACTGGAGTCATACTGAGAGAGAACAGGAGCCAAGTTAAAATAACTCCCATCAGCCAAAGGTGAGATAGTTTATGCATCAAAAAATATAACAGCTGCAATAGATTAAAATGCACCAAACATGTTTTTTTCCAAATCTATGTGGCCACAAACTATATATTTTTAAGTACTTCATTGATCTCATTTGAAGATTGTTAAAACACCAACCTCTCATTCTAAAATCTGCTAAATAAAGGAAGGAATCAAAATCAAGCATTTATTCTACCTTTCTTAAATGAATTCGATTTCAGGGTAGTCAAAGATGAGGAAGAATTGTTCTTTATAGAATGATTCCACTTAATAACAGCGGAATGAATGATTCATTTAGGATATCTCCCTGTATAACTCCTAATGAAATAATAGCTCCAGGAAATGGTCACCAGTGATTGCTAGAACAATGAGGGGAATGATGTGTGGACCAGGCTGACAACACTTGGACACTTGGGTCAACTTTAACAGTACAAAAAAATAAAATATCATAAAGAAAAAGTATGTCGAACATCACATGCCTATGATGTACCAGAATACTGAGCACATACCTATGAAGTTTTCTTGCCAACAAAATTGATCTTGAATATGATCAAGAATCTAGATATAACTTTCAGTTCATAGAAAATACACAGAAGATAGATGGACATGTTGAATAACACCATAGGTTTCTAACAGGCCAACCCCATAGTGCCAAATATTCTATTCAATATCCAATTTCTTCAATAAATAAATGACATGTTAAAAGAAAGAAGGAAAATTGTTACATATTAAAAGATCAACCAAATGCAATATGAAGGCTTTATCCAAATCCTGATTCAAATAATGCATTTAAAAACAAGCTATTTATGGATTGGTGAGGGAAAGTTGAATGTTGATAGCCTATTACACAATTTAAAAAATAATGTCAATTTTTTGGATATAACAATGGTTAAAAATATCCTTTAAAGATACCTTCTGATATAGAAAAGGTGAAGTGGTATAGTATCTAGTATTTAATTCAAAATAATCCAGTAAGGTAATGATAAGGCATGAGAGGGAAGACATAGATGAAACAAGACAAGATGTGTGCTGATTAACAGTTGAAGCTGTGAGATGAGCACATAGAGGTATTATTCTGTTCTCTCTAATTTTGCATATATTAAAAATTCCATAATAATATTTTTAAAACAGCTGATAAAAAAAGAGAATTCTGTCGGGCGTGGTGGCGCACGCCTGTAATCCCAGCATTCGGAAGGCTGAGACCGGAGAATCCGGGTTCGCGGCCAGCCTCAGCTACATAGTGAGGCACTCCGCAACTTAGTGAGACTCGGTTTCAAAATAAAGAATAAAAAATAGGGCTGGGGGTATAGCTCGGAGGTAGAATGCCCCTGAGTTCAATCCCCAATACCGCAAAAAAAAAAAAAAAAAAAAAAAGAGAATTCTAAGAGGTTCATTAAAGCTGTAAAAATGTCACTTTCCTCTTACACCAAGATGAAGCAAGTCTTCTTAGGTCTTTAAGTCTTCAAGAGAAGAATTTGACCAACATTGATTCCCTTGTCTTTTTCTACTTCCTAAATATTGCCTGCCTGGTCCAGGGTTCAAGGCCAGCTCTTCACTCATAAAGGAACGCATGGCACATGTCACCGCTGATATTTGACAAAATGAAAACTTTGAGTTGAAAGAAAACTTTCAGTTGTGTGCCAGAACAGAAACCCTTAGTGACCAGATGGAATGTAATTTGATTTACTGATTCTCCATTATCATTTGAAGGGTTTGGCTGATTAAATGGGGGAAAATTATAAAGCCTCAAAGAAGCAGACAACTGGTAATGGCTGTCTGAGTGCCAATGCCACTCTATAAATTTCTCCCTGAAAAAGCTAAAAATACTACAACGCTGTACAAGATTCACTTCCTTCCCCTGCCCCCACCAGCCTCAGGAGTCCTCGTTCTGTGAAAATGTAACATTCAAAGTTTCTACCTTCCCACATCGATAAAGTCTGGAATTCATTAGGATTACAGAATCTCAAATCCATACATAAGAATTGGTTTTATGTTTGAATAAATCATGTATCAGACAGTGACACCTATTGGTGAAGTGTAATACTGTACGTTGGGACTATCGAATATTGCAATACTGTCAAAGCTCACCAACTCAGACACAATGGGAAAAAGCCAGACTGAACTGGGTGAAATCTTACAGTAGGAAAAAAATCACCTTCATACCAGCTTCACCAGGTTTACCAGTTTCACATAGTTTAGGTAATTCCGAGTAGACTCAAAGTGAGCTCCTCTGAATCCTTATAGTAAATTGCTATGATGAGCCTAACATATATTCAGCTTCTGATGCCTGCTATTGCCCTAAACTGACATTATTTTTTTAATTGAGGTTTCATGTGTGTGTGTGTGTGACTGGAGATTGAACCCATGGGCATTCTACCTCTGAGCTACACCCCCAGCCCTATTTTATTTTTATTTGGAAATAGAGTCTTGCTAGGTTGATGAGAGTCTCATTATTGTTAAGACTATCCTTGAACCTGCAATCCTCTTGTCTTAGCCTCCCAAGTACTAAGATTATAAGCATGTGCCAGTATGTCCTGCTTAATTGAGGTTTCTAAAGTTCTGAAAATCAGTTTGTTCCTTTAAATGGACAAATATTTTATGACTCTATTTTGATAAAATTGTAACTGAATTTTTTAAAAAACTGACCCTAGCTAAAAATTCACAAATTTAAAATTTGATGGAATACAAATTAATTGAAAAAAATTCTACACTCAAATTAGACAAAGGATAGGAGATCAAATGTGAGCATTATAAATATGGGAACAAGTAACTACTAAATATGAAGTGAATACTTATTACCAAGGGTAAACAGCAAAGAAGGATCCACCATTAAGAGATCAGATTGTACAAACAAAAACAAAGAAAATTTAAAAGTAAAATCCCATCTAGTGCTCTGAAATATCCAGCATGTCAAAGGACTAGCCATCAACAATCCCTACCTTATCCAAAGTCTTTACCTGCTTATTGAAATGATTCATAAAGCTTACTAAAATAATTCATAAAGCAGAATCATTTTTAAATATATTGAGTGTTATCATGTATTTTATATAAACATATAATAGGTATAAATTACTTCTGTTATAATATAAATACTATGAGTAAATTGTTTGCAAATATATTTATAAATATGTTATATATTTTTAAATATACAGATAATAGATAAGAATAATAGTTCAATTAATAATGAATTGTTTATTATTTATAGATATACTATATATTTATGTTATAAAAGTACATTATAAACTAAGTTTAAGAATGAAATCAATAAGAAACTTAGACTCACTTTAAGTAATAACCTGAGGGAATGCACTGTATGTTGCAGTGAGTGATACCTAAAACTAGAAGTACTCTTGAACCCAGCTTTTCTCCAATATAAAATAATTTTTCCTCTCAAATCTCTCATTTATTTTCTAACTACTTGATTTTATAATAATGAAAGGCACAAAGTTTTTTCCTGCTCATTTTTGAATTCCACTTTCCATGAACTTCTCCCCAGTCTCTCTCCTGTTTAGAATCCTCACTTCCTCTCCCTGGGGCTACTTGAGAGTCAGCTAGACTTCAGTGGGCACTAAGGAAGGAGCATTCATTTTTAATTTTCCTCTACTGCTCTCTTCCCTCTCCTTTCCTTTGCATTTTAATCAATGTCTGGAGGGTAATTGGAGGAACCCTTTCTCAGGCCCTGAAGCCATGGTGACCAAGTTGCTAACTTGTACAGGGAGCTGGAGGTATCGCTATAGGCTTCCTGTCTCCAGATAGCAAGAAGCAGACGTGTGTATATTCACCACATCCTTCTTGTGGCCAGAAATTCCAAGCTGCAAAATACCAAGACCACCAGAAGGATTCAAGTCCACCAGAAGGACTGAGTCTAAGGTTGAGGAAAAGGAGAAAGAGAAAGGAGGAAAGAAGGAAGAAAGGAAGGAAGGTTGGTTCTGAGATGATCATATTTTGCTAATCCTTCCCAAAGGAAGGGAAACCTGTTAATGACAGACCAAGATGGCAGTCTTGTAGTTAATTCTTATGCTGTATTACCATGAACAAAATATGTTGGCCCTTGCCAAAATTAAAATCAAGAAAAATTGACCACCTATGAGAGTTAAGGAACATGGAATGAGAGAAGAGAGAAGCAATGTGTGGTATAAAAAAAACTTTAATTCATTATTGCTTTTTCAATTGTTCTGGTTTAACATAGGTTTGAGGGGCAGAAGAGTTTGGAATCTCTTTAAATAAATAAAACGTGACAATCAGGCTGTGTTACTGAAGTCAAGAGCGTCCATTGGAATCTCTTGGGATGAGCAGGTTCTCTTTGCTCTGGAAGCCAAGTGAAGCCCGAGAGAAAGAACTGTTGGAAAAGTCAGAGCAAGGTTGATGGTCCATGAGGATGAACTAGTTGAGCCTGAGAGACTGGTGAGCTGATACAAGTCAAGAGAGCCAGAATCTTAGCGAGCAGGTCCAATTATATTATTATTATTTTGGACTGGGAATTGGACCCAGAGGCATTCTACCTCCAATCTACACCCCAAGCCCATTTTATTTTTATTTTGAAAGTTGCTGAAGGCCTTTCTATGTTGCCGAGTCTTTCAATGTGGAAATCCTCTGATCTCAACCTGCTAAGTATTGGGATTACAAGCATTAACAACCACACCTTACCCCAATGTTTTGTTTAAATGCCAGGATGCTAGTTACCAAAACCTGAGAATACAATCAGCAGGGAAGGGTGGAGTCTGCCATCCTCTTCACAGAGAGGTAAGCGGAAAACAGTGATTCTCCAAATCTGGCCCCAGCACCAGCAAGGGTACCACTGGGACTCCTCACAAATGGAGATTCCCTGGCTTCCACCTGACTCAGTGAATCAGAAATTCTTAATCCAGAGCCCTCAGATTCTCTTTCCCTCAAAAAAGTGGATGCCACTGGAATAAATGGTGGAACTGGTTTGAGAACTTTATTGTGATTAGATGGAGATTCAGTGAGTCTTTTCTTCCCTGCAGCTTGACCTCCAGCTAGGCTGCATTGTCTTATGCCTAGAACCTACAACAGTCTTTCTCTGATCTCCTACATCTAGCTCCTCAAGTTAATTTCTCACACTGAAGGCAGAGAGTCTTTTAATTACAAATTAAGTAGTGTCACTCCTTGATAAATTCCCTTCAGTACTTCCCACAAAACTGCATTTAGGATCCAGCCCAACTCATGACCCGACTGCTACCTGCTGTTGTTCACCTCACAGCATCCTCCTGAGCTGCTGTCACTATTTATTCTAGGCTCCAGCCAGATTGAATTACTGATAGTTACTGGAATCCAACTTTCAGGCCATTTAGCATGTTGTTTCCACTACCATATCTCTTCATGGGGCTTTCTGGAGAAGACTCAGTGGGAAGAAACAGAAATCCACAAGATAAGAGCTGTGAATGAGAGCAGAAGCCAAGAGGATGGGGAGAAGGCAGAGGACCCTAAGCCAAATGAGCCCCAGATGCAACTGTGAAATAGGCAGCTTGGAGTCTTGACACCTGCCTTCCCCTTCAGCCTTCACCTCTGCAAGTGCTCAACCCAGCCCTGACATCAGCTTTAGTGCCACCCTGAAACTCTTCTGGACTCTCTGGGCCCCAAACATAAGACATCCTCTGGAAATCAGACTTTTGGTGGCTTCCAAGATGCCAATCAATACCCTATATGAAGTGGTTCTCAAAGTGTAGTCCTCAGACCTGCAATTTCGGCATCACCTGGAAAATATAGAAATGGTAATTGCTGGTCCTTGGAACCTACTGTATCTGAAACTCCAGGGCAGGACTCTGAAAACCCTGATTTTAAAGCCATGCAATGACTCTTATACACACTGAAATTTGAGGGTTACTGTGTAAATGTGGGTTCTAGACCCCATGCTAATGGAGCATCACATGGTCTCTTTGTCTAATAAGGAAGCATTATAATTTTGGCCTTTAGATGATAATACCCTTTCCTCCTTTGTGTAGACCACAGTATTGTCTCTTTTAGTGGGACTGAAGAACAGAAAGGAGGAGAAGGGCAGAGAGAAACCCCTGGAAGGCTACAATATCTGTCAGATCCAATTGTATAAGTAGTAGCAACAGTAAAAATTATAGTGATATTAGTAAAAGGAATAGTAAATACTGAAGAGCATTTACTAAACTCCTATAACTTACTGATATATACCCAAAATAAACAACTTTGGGAGGTAGGAATTATTACTCACCTTTAACAGATGCAAAAAAACCCCCACAAATCTCAAAAGAATCTATGATTTGCCTAAAGACCCCTGACTAGGGAGCAACAAGGATTTGAATGTGGGTCTGTCTAGGTTCAAGCCACTAGCTCCTCTATGTCACTTATTCCTACAAAGGTGCAGGTGTAGTTACTGGAAGAATGCTCTGCTTCCTGAGCCAGTCTCCACCTTTCAAGCAAACATGGCAATATGTGTTCACTTCTTCCTGCTCTTCTTTCAGCCTCTGGGCATCTCTCTGCCTTACTGACCAATGACTGCAAAGATGTAGTTTGCATTGTCTGTTGCCATGCACAAGGAGGCAGACAGTGATGGAGTGTGTGAGAGGGAACCTTTCAGATGAAATGCATTGTATAAATGGAAATTGTCATCATTATCCCCTGAATCGATGGGGAAGATGCACATTGGTTCTAGCAGAACTGGGAGGAAAAATTGGGCTGTGAACAAAAGCATTATTAATTTAAGGAACTGTCTGAATTTGCCTCTGGCAGTTTCCTTTGTAAACACTGTTAACACCCTGGAATGCTTCAATTGTATCTAAATGCATAGCTTAAATATGTAAAAACAGAAACCTAAGCAATACTTCTAGGCATCCAGAGAATTGTTTGCTTCTAAAGTCTACCAGAACAAAGTAGAACTAGCATATAAGACTTCCAAATTATGAGGATGTAATATTTCTTATGAAATTCTTTCATAAAATATGCAGTTGTTGATACTCTCTCCCCTCCCCCAAGACCAGATATAATTTACAACCAACAAAATAGAGCTGTGTAACACTGCTGGTGCCGAACATGCTTGTATTTTTATTTCTCTGTAGCTCAAATCATGGTTCTTGAGAGTAAATGGCTGGAGCAAAAAATATCTTCAGGCAATAGGCTTACTTAACTGGCCAAGTCACAGCTGAGTAACTTTGTAAATAAGCCTGATAGAGCCAGCTCCATGGAAAAGAATAATTGCATCTTTATGACTTCATTCTGAGGTGGAAAGTTCCTCACTCAGGCACCCAGGTGAAAGGCATCCAGAGAAGTTGGAGTTGGACACTAGAATCAAACAAGTTCTATTTCCCAGAAGGAAAAAATAATATATGTATGATATTGAATGAGGTAATTTTAAGAAACCATTCTGCCCTCATAGGGTTTGATGAATAATCTAGAAAGTAAATACAGATTTGCTGGTTCTCTGGAGCCTAAAAAGCATTTGGGGAAATCCTGGCTGACTTTGATGTGCTTCCATACCTGGAGTGCTGCCCCATTAAGAAGCAATGGAAGAAAGCAGAGGTAGAGTAGTTGCTGCTAATCATGAGTCAACCAGCCTTGAGCAAATTGGTGATAAGCTGGAATCTTTATGTACTATGACAGAGTCAAGGTTTGAATCCCTCAGCAAAATATAGGATAATAATGACAATGATCAATATAGATCAGTCTTACAATGAAGGGGGTGAGCACTTTATACAAATTGTAGGATTTAACAGTTAGAAAGCAATAGAAGCAGGATTCATCTTATATCTCACCTGTAACATGAGTAAAACTCCCAGCTAGCAGAATGATCATAAAGTACTTAGAATTTCACAAGCATGCAATAAGCAATTCCAAAGTTATGTCTTCATCAAACACACTTACCAACTCTGGGTAAGATACAGTGTTGGGATGGCATTTCTCAAACCTAGATCATTTCCTTAGTTAATTGGCTGAGAGGCATGAAGCAGGATGATTGTAAACCAAAAAGGGGAGGACCTTACACATGTACACACACACACAAATACATACGCACATTGGACTTTTGTAGAGCTCAAAAACGAGAAAACATTTGCCTTCTTGATTCAATTATTTTCAAATCCTGAAACATTTATTAGGTGCCTAGCACAGTTGGCTGAAGATCCAAACTTAATTTAGAATTTTATTTTTGTTGGGAGAGTGTCAAAATTTTACATTTTGAGTGCCAATAATACATATAATATTTTAAACACTTATCAATTCATATACACAAATATAGAGAAATAGTGTGTGTGTGTCTGTGTGTGTGTGTGTGTGTGTATGTGTGTGTGCCCGCGCGCAAATGTGCGTACATTTCTTTCTCGAATAATTTTGTAACAAATTGACCTTACTGCTACAGACCATTTTGAACCTTTCCCTTGACTGGGCTGGAATGATCCAAAACCACCCTGCGATGATTTTACTTAGGCTGTTTTTCTCTAGGATTAAGATAAGATTTTTTTTTTCCTTCTCCCAACAATTTAACCATTTTTCAAACATGGGTAATGACCCTATATTTCCTCTCATGCTTTTTCCAGATGCCTTCCTGTGACACAAGAAAAGGACATGAGATTATGAATGATTTTTTTCTATCCTTCAGAGCAGGGACCATGAAGCAGATTTGTGCTTTCTCATCCATTTCTCTATTAGTTGGCTCCCCCCCCCCTCAATGTTCCTGGAGAAAAGAAGGCTATTTCAAGAGCAGGGAAGATTGGTTAATTCTTTTCAGATGCTTTCTTACCTTGTTCTGTTAGGTTCAGATCTCGGTGGATTCATTTAAAATAACTTTCTGCTCACTGGGATATTATTAAGGCGATTGTCATTGTGGTATATTTTGACATGTATTTTTAAGTTCTGAGAGATACAGGAAGTTTCCCAGGGTGTAGATATCCACTAGAATAGTACCCCACCACTCTAGTTTTATTTGACATCTCTTGGTAAAATGTCCATGGAGAAAAAGAAAGTTAAATGATTTTCTGTTTGTTAAGCTATTGTGATAGACAGGAATAGACGCTTGTTCAAGTCTCTTCAAGAAAGGGAAGAGGAAGAGGATTTATCACAAAGTCACTATAAAAATACAGCAGGACATTTAATTTCATTTTCCTTCCAAACCTACAGAAGGATACTTACCTGTTCTCTCTGGCCACTTCACAGTGACTTTGTTCTCCTGGAAAAAGTCTGATGGGCCTCCTCTGCCTTTGGCAATAGTGAAAGAAGCGAGATGAGCCCGACTTACATTGCAGTCACCAGGGTAAGATGTCACAGCCAGGTCTAGATGACATGTGGATATCTGCTTTGACACTTGGGCAGATGGTGATGTCATTTCAGTAAGACAAAGAACAGGGAAAGGGCAGATGTGGAGAGGAGGAAGATGAATTTGCATCAGCACACCCTGACCTTGGGGTGTGGGCCTGGGTTTGAATCTCACATGAAAGGTTTGAGCTGGAGAAAGTCAGATAACCTGCCCAGGGCTATACAGCTGTTGGTGTGGTGGTGCTGGGGCCCGGGTGGAGTCGGGCCAAGATTCCTTCTGTTTGCTTTTGCTGACCGTGATGCCTAAAAGAAGCCAGCCATGAAGCTGCGAGGTGCACAGCTGCCTTTCTGGCCCTAACCTCTATGCACCTCCTCTATTCACTCCCTGTTCCCTGACTCAGCTTGCAGACTTCTGGTGCTTTCTTCTTCTCCTTTCTCTTAATTAGAACTGTATTCCTATTTGGGAAAGGACCCATAAGCATTGCCTTCCCCAGGGAATTAACTCTTAAGCAGTGACTCACCATGGAGCGATGATGACAATGGTGGTTTCAATCATGATGAAAAAAAATGGGATTATCCATGGATATTATTTTGTGTTTTGTACATGCAGGGTTTTACTCTGTACCTTTCTAAGTCTATGCAGGCTAGTCTCTCTATATATGTGAAGATTTTCACAAAGCCCCTGCCCATAACTTCCATTCTAGGAACACTTAGGGTAAAGCTACCAGATAAAATATGGATGTCGACTTAAATATGAATTTTAGATATATTTTTAGCATAAAGGTATCCTAAGCATTGCATAGGACATACTTATATGGGGAAATTACTAATTTTTAATCTGAAATTTAAATATAACTGCTGAGTGACTTGAGTGTTTTGGGTTGGTTGGTAGTTTTTGTTTTTTTTTTTCCTGGATCTGGCAAACCTACCGTAGGTTAATGGGAAAGAGACTTTGAAAATATGAAATATGAAGATAAATAAGGGAGAAAAAAGCAAGAGAAGGAAAATCCCCAAGACCGGGACAAGGACTGAGGGTCCCTCAAAAACTGGATCTGAGCCCAGCCTCAGCACCATGGAGAGAATACCGGACCTCATGGCCTAGGACTAAATGGTGGCTGGGCTATGGCCTCAGGCTCAGCAGCAAAGTTCCCAATACCAGTCAAAGCAGAGATGCCTAAAAATTCAAGTGGACATATGCACTTAGACAATTAGTCATTTCTCTATTAGGTCCCAACGATGAGAATGGGGTAGTCTAATGAAGACTGAAAGCAAACTTCCTGCCAACCAGCAGGAAAGAGACCCGGGGCTGAATTATCTAAAGGAAATAATGAGATGCTTCTAAAATCCAGTTTTGTGACACCACATTCACAACTGTTAGCAATTGGGTCTTTTCTATGTGACACACATTGTGTTTAGTGATGTGATTTATCTACACTATTTTGGTTTTTTGTGTGTCACAAAATTATTATGGAAAAAGAGGAGTCCTTTATTAATGGATATTTTGGGAAGTAGGTAAGGAGATCATAGAAGATGGAGAACAGGGAACATAAAGCAATGCCTAACTTATTGCTTAGTGTATCTCAGGCATACCTATAATCACAGTACTTGGGAGGCTAAGACAGGAGGATCAGAGGTTGGAAGCCAGCCTCATCAACTTAGTGAGACCCTCGCAACTTAATGAGAACTTGTTTGATAATTTTTTAAAAAGGGCTGGAGGAGTAGTTAAGAGGTCAAATGCCCCTGGGTTCAATCCCTAGTACCACCAAAAAAGAAGAAGAAGAAGAAGGAGGAGGAGGAGGAGGAGG
>PVLC010020887.1:0-29221 GCA_004027655.1 Graphiurus murinus
AGAAGCAACAAGGAATTTGACTGAAAGCTGCTGATGTGGGTGTTGAAGATGATGTTACATTTTGTTGTACCTGAAACTGTTTCCTCTCATTTATTTTCATGGTGGAAAAGGTGAGGTGACAACTCCTACGGACATTACATTGTGACCAAAGCTATTAAAATGAACATATACCACATTATTCAATGTAAGAATTAGTTGCTTGGTGATGATTTTGAAGATGTTCTCTTAAGAGTTACAGGCTATAGAATATAGTCTGTTTTACACTTCAGATATTCATGGGATACCACTTATCTGCAAAATGAGAAGATTGAGAGTGATCAAAGTCTCCTATAAATGTTATTTTTATCTCTTTTGGGGGGGGATTTCATTCTCACACAGCACAGAGTATGACATAGAACTTCACTTTGTGAATACATATTTATTGCAAAGCATGGTCACATGACTAATCTCCAAGATGTGTTTAAGGATCATGGGAGGTAATCAGGCAAGGTATTGCATTTTTTCATTTCATAGTTGAGAAAAGTTACACCTACACTCAAAACTAAAGCTAATTCTCTCCACAAATATTTCTTCTTCTTTCCTTAGAACAAATTGTTTTGATCTAGTATAATTATTTTAAAATAAATTTTTTATATAAAATAGAACATGGCACATGTAAGCTAAGGTAAGAGGTTTTGAGTTCACTTCAGAAGTCTGAAAAACATTACTAGAAGATATATATATATATATATATATATATATATATATATATATATATACACACACACACACATATATCTTACTTCGAACCCATTTCTCTGTAGAGGACACAAATAGCAGTTATGTATCTTATAAAGTAGAAAATGTGATGTGAACCACATCCAATATACAATCTTGAGAAAGGCAAAGACTTACATGCATTCAGAAAATTACAGGAAAGCTGGGCGTGGTGGCGCATGCTTGTAATCCCAGCATTTGGGAGGCTGAGACCGGAGGATCCAGGTTCTTGACCACCCTCAGCTACCTAGTGAGGCACTCCGCAATTTAGTGAGACCCTGTTTCAAAATAAAGAATAAAAAATAGGGCTCAGGGTATAGCTCAGAGATAGAATGCCCCTGTTTCAGAAAAAAGAAAGAAAGAAACAAAGAAAGAAAGAAAGAAAGAAAGAAAGAAAGAAAGAAAGAAAGAAAGAAAGAAAATAAATTACAGGATTCATGCAGCAGTTGGCGGACCATGGAAATTTTGAAATATGACAGGGCATGAACATCAGTTCTTGATTAGGGTTCAGTTTTACTGCTTGGGAGTTATTCTGCATGGCTTTGGCCCTACTCTCTTGGCTTGTATTGCTTTTCTCTGATTCATCTTCCTTTTTCAAAAAAATTACTGATGTTTGCCAGGAGTGGTGGCACATGCTTGTAATCCCAGTACTTGGGAGGCTGAGACCGGAGGATCCAAGTTTGCAGCCAGTCTCAGCTACTTAGTGAGGCCCTCCGCAACTTAGTGAGACCTTGTTTCAAAATAAAGAATAAAACATGGGGTTGGGGGTGTAGCTCAGAGGAGGTAGAATGCCCTGGGTTCAATCCCCAGTACAGAAAAAAAAAAAATTACTGATGTTTGCTGCTCTATAGTTTCCCCTGCTTTTAGATTACCTACTTTTAAAGAATGTATTATATCAAGGACCCAAAGGATTCTTTTTGCTTTTTATTACATCTGAGGTTTTAATGCAGGCTGGTAATAATTCTGCAAGAAACAGATTTGTATGTATCTAATTTTGGTTACTGGAAGGCAAAAACTACAACCACAAATCATTTCTCTCTCTCTTTTATTTTTATTTTAATGCTGAGTATGGGACCCAAAGCTTCAGTCTTTCTGGGAAAATCTTCTGAGTTATACCCCTCAGTTGTGATTTTTTTTTTTTTTTTGGTGAGGGGGTAGTACTGGAATTGAACCATTGAACCTAGGGACTTTTTACCTCTGAGCTATACCCCCAGTCCTATTTTTTCTTTTTTTAATTTTGAAACAGAGTCTCTCAAAGTTGCTGAGGCTGGTCTCCAATCTGTGATCCTCCTATCTCAGTCTCCCAAATACTGGGATTATCAGAATTCAGCACCATTCCTGCCTTAATTTTTCTTTTTCGTAATATAATTCCTTCTGTACCTGAGTTCCCTGTGAGGTTGGTATCAAATCATATCTCTATGACTACCAGAAGCTTTATTATTTAACAAAGTGGATTTGTGAGACATGCCCTTAAGGACTTTAGAAGATTTCTGTGAATTGAAATGGTTCTATGAGTGAGTGCATAAGATAATTCTAACTTTATTAATTATAATACTCTGACCTTGGATTTAATGCATGGTCTCAAGCCCTTTTGCTTTCTGAAAATATTTGGAATGAGAGTTTAATTTTTGTACCCAGAACATCTTATCTTCATTTTGATTCTCCAGATCATCTCTCTATTTTCACATTTTATCAGACAGGCAGAAGGAAACCAGGTGGCACTTTCACTTGTTCTGCCAAGAAATCTCTTTTACTAGATCACCAAATCCATTAGGATTGTTTTCTGTTTTTACCATTACTTCATAAGTCACTGTTGACAAATTCCTGTTATTACATAGCGAAGGTCTACTTCTAGTTTTAACCCTTATTAAATAATAACTACAGGAAAGACTGCTGGATATGTTGTCCTCCAAAATAATATTGGACAGGACCCCAATCGTACTGGACAACACCCCAATCTAACTCGGTGTTTCCTCTCAGCTGAGATTCCAGTTGAATCCTCAGCAGTACATCACACAGTTCTATCACAACAGGTCTTTCAAGATAATGGGAATGAAGTGACACTGTTACCATGATTTCAAATCTTCAATTAGCACATTATATCCAAGGTGATAAAGTCTGCCTTTAAAAAATTTGTCCTTATTGTGTTTAGCCTTTTTTATTTTCATCCTTATACTTTATATCCAACTTCTAATTCAAAATTACTAGATCCCACCCCTTTTGTTTAGTTTGATTACTATTGGTTCAAGCTGTGTAGTTCCGGTCTGCGTTATGATGATACCCATCTCTCATTTTGAGCCTAGAAGTTGTTGTAGGAATATTTGCTTTCTAGCACACATGTTTCAGATAAAATTGGGGATTAAAAAGTTGAAGCTTTTAAATGTAGAGTGCCCATGGTTTCAAACCACAAAAGAAAAAAAAGTTAAAGCTTTGTCCTAATCAAGTGTCCTAATTTCCTTTCTCAGAGTCTTATGCTATCCTGCTAGTGTCATATCTTAAGTGCAAGTGTTGGCAAACTTGATATGTAAAGGCCAGATAGTAAATATCAGACTTTGTTCAGGCCTGTATTTTCTACTGTGAGTTCTCAACTCTGTCATTATAAAGTAGTCATTGGTTATATGCAAATCAATGTGAATAAAATTTTTTATGAAAACTTTCTTTACAAAGATGAGTGATAGGCCCAGATTTGGGCAAAATTTTGCCATCTCTGCTTTAATGAAGCACATGCTGAGGTCTGGGTGCTTTATTGACTTTGCAACCCCAAAACTTATCTACAGGCCTCAGGATACGTCATAGATACGACTAAAAATAAAACACTTAAAAAAAATTGCCTTAGAGGCCTTCCAATTTTCCTCTTGTGCTTTTAGACATTCAAAGATTTTAATTCATCTTTTACTTTGTGTAAATCCTCTAGTTTTTTTCTTTTTCCACAAAGTGCAGCACAGGTTTTGGTTATTTTTAATCATTCTTATTAACCAGAGTAGGTACAGATCCAATCGTCCTTACTTCTCAAAAACTTGGCTTCAAATTTCATTATATTCAAAGGTGACTATATCATTTCTGGAGCCCCGTGCAAATGAAAAATGTAAGCCCTGGTTCAAAACTGGAAAAAAAAAAGGTTTTATTTTTCTTGTTATCTTTTTCAAGTGACGTGCTAATTTTTATTTGCTATTCTTATTTTTTTTTTGATTTGAGAAAGTTGCACAATGCCCAGAGTCCTGCCCCACAATTAGGTGGCACAGAGTGTGTGTGTGCCTGACTTCAAGCCTTCCCCCATATCACAATCGGTACTCCTGCTGGGACAAAGGAGACCACAGCCATGGGGCAAGGGCAGATGACAGACAAGTGACTAGGAGCTCATCACAGGGATGTGGAGATGCAGGAAGCTGGGACTGTACTCACAAGCTCCAAGCCCCTGGCATACACTTCATTGTCTCCTGGAACTTCACTTACATAACACAAATTCAAACATAAATTTATTTACTTCATGACACTTACCACAGAGTATTGAGCTACAAGCCCAGGGTCTTAGTGATTGCACTGATTTGTGCCCACTGAGTTGTATTAACTACAAATCATCTTTCAGTGCCACAGCCAATAATAATTTGAGTAGTTGAAATGAAGCCACTGAAAACCATGGATTATCATTTTCTCTAAAAAAAACATATTCAAATACTCATAAAATATGTGAACCATCCAATTACTGATTCTTATTTTTGAAGATGTTTTCTCAGAGCTACTCTTGTTTTAATTATTTCATCAGTGAGGGTCTCAGCAAGAGAATATATCATCCATTCAAAAGGAGTGATTAAGTCAAATAAAGAAAAAAAGATTGTCTATGGAGTTGTTGGGTAAGGTGAATAAAAAATAACAGAGGACATTTAAGGGACCTGGAGTTAAGTGGCTGGAAAAGAGTATCTTACTGAACTCTAAAGAGACAGACACAGGGACATCTTTTCAAAGAAAAAGCTTCAATTGTAGAACAACCAGTTAGACACTGTAGCCGCCACCAGAGGCACCCAGTCATTGTCAATCACAGAGCAAGATGAAAGATGTTGGTAAATAATTGTCTTTTCTTGTCCTCATTCTCTGAACTGCTGGTGACTCCTATTTGCCAACCAAAGCATTCCAAATAACAGAATTCATAAGGATCACATTTCAAAGGCCCAGAACATCAAAAAGTGGGATGCAAAATGGAAATGCTAGAGAAAAGTGCTGGAGCCTGCCAGCAAAGTCGGACAAGCTTGGAGGGAGAATGTGTGGTTTTAGAAAAACAAAGACAAAAGTTGCTTAAGAAAGAGAAAGACAAGAGATTGATTCAGGAGGGCTGACAGTGAGTACTGCCATGCAGAGTTTATTTAGCCCAGTCCTTATATACTTCTTTGAGCACCAGAGTATACATCAAAGTTAATGTTTTCTCACAATGGTTACATCTGTGAAAATTAATCATCTGAGGGTTCAAAGTTCAAGGAACAAATATTCACACAATTCATTACTGTAACAGCCTGATAAAGTCTGAATAAACCTCTTGATTCCGGGAACTTGAAGCAAAGCAGGCTCTTGCCCTGAGTCAGTAGTAAGCACATGTTATGGCAATCTTTATCTCCATAGGAACAGACATCTATGTCTGTGAGTCAGCAAAGGCAGACCTTGAACACTGTCGGTCTCCGACAGAAAAGAATATATATTTTTACTTTGCATGCCTGTTGCTGTACAGCAAGCAATGATTTTCCCCAGTGCCTGCCCCTAAATATTAAAAATGATGTGTACATTTACAGACTGAGTGCATTGATACTTTAGATACAATAATTATGCCAGGCAATACTAAATAATTTTCAAATTCTGAAAATTAAAGTTTAGGAATCTCCAATTGGGACCATATCACCTGCTCCAGAGTTTTACGTGCATTTTGATGAGGCTAATTTTAAGACTTTGGGGTCCTTTGTGAGATATAATTATATGTTCTTTCTTTCTTATAATAACAAAAATAATAAGAATGACAACAACCATAGGCAAATTAGGCCCTGAGTAGAAAGAATTCAAAGAAAGTCTCTGACAGTAATCTTTGAACTGTCAGAGGTAGTACTGCACAGGCTCTCTTATTAAGCCAGATTCTTTTCATATCTATTTGTCATGTAGGAGAATAAAAATAAAACAAAAGGTTTGGAAGAAAAGTACTTTGGCAAAAATATTTTATGTAAGATAGATCATAATTACTTAGCAGGAAAATATGTCACACTCAAGGACAATCTCAAGAATGATTGCATATTCTAGCAATATACATGTATATAAATCTGTTAGCATTTACTAAACATCCATCTCTCTAACATTTGTTCTGGTCTGTCTTGAAGTACATGAAAATATTATATATTTGTGCTTAAGACTATAAACACTTCTGCTTAAGATCTTATTAATTAGGTTATGACCATTTACTCTGATTTATGTTTTAGTTTTTTTTTTTCTTACAAGTAGAAGAAATACAATATAAAATAATGATAAAATAGCAAAGCTTATAAACCAAGGGGATTTGGGGATGGAAATGGGAGAAGGAGAGGGGAGAATTTATGATGGAAACAATCTTATGCAATCCTTTGTACATCTATGAATCTATCTACCAATACCAATTTCCTCCTCTTCTTCCTCCTCCTCTTCCTCTTCTTCTTCTTCTTCTTCTTCTTCTTCTTCTTCTTCTTCTTCTTCTTTTTTGTGGTACTAGGGATTGAACCTAGGGGCATTCTATTTCCGAACTCCACCTCCAGTCTTATTTTTTATTGTTTATTTTGAAACATGGTCTCACTAAGTTGCAGAGGGCCTCACTAAGTAGCTGAGGTTGGCTGTGAACCTGCGATCTTCCTGTCTCAGCCTCCCAAGTACTGGGATTACAAGCATGTGCCACCATGCCTGGCTAATACAAATTTCAATGTTATGAATGGAGAGGTGCAATGTATGGAGGGAGTTATAAAGTGAAATTCAGTGCATGCTATGTGCATGTATGTTTCTATCAAACTAAATCTCAATATGAGGTACTGTTGCAATGAACAAATAAAAGTATATTAAAGTATCACTGTACACAATCATATACCCTATACTCTGGTATAACTGGCAGCAAATAGTAGGTTTGTTGATACCAATTTCATCACAAGCATGTAAATTATGTGTTGCACTATGATTCACAATGGCTATAATGTAATAAGGCAATACATTTTCAGTGTCATTATAATCATATGGGACCACCGATATACATTCAGTCCACTGGTGATAGAACACTATTATGCAGCATTCCTAAACCACAGTATATTCTATACTTTCTCTATATTTAACACTCTGAAAAAAATAAACATTCTATAATGTGAGTTTAGGACAAGAATAGTCTAAGGGTTAATCTATACATGATGATGGTCTAGGGATAGATCAAATTATAGGTACATACAAGGAAATGAAAACCGAGAGATGTCCTTGTTTAAAGGTATCAAACAGGAAGCAATCCAGAGTAATTGCCTAGACAAGATTGGCAAATAAAAGGGCTAAAGGGGATTCAGATATGTCTTTGATGAATGCATCAGATTGGGGGAATGAGACTCCTGACATGCAAGAAATAGTCAGTGTTCCCATCAAAGATGAGCTCTATATCAGGATCTGCTGAAATTTCAGCCATGAAGTCCCACATAAGCTTGTCATTCTGTCTGATCTGAAGCCTTCTCTCCTACCCACCTGGTGAGTTAAGGGTTTTTTGTTTTTTGTTTTTTGTTTTTTCAAAGGCTCTAAGCTCTTCTCTTTTAGCAAAGGTTTGTACGATTCAGAATTTTATGGAGTATCTAGTCCGATTTTACTGTAACCGACAGAGGAGACAGAACCTCTGTCAGAAAGGACCACTCTGGAGCAAGGCAGACTTCATCCTAAATGCTGCCACTTTATTTTGACGGGAGGTAAGGGTGGCTCAGAAGCTCAGAAGCCCATGACAGAGCATTACAGTGATGTGCTCCTCTGTTGTTATCAGATGTTGCTCTGACTCCAAGTTCCCATTAGTGCTTATAGAAACTTGCAGAAAAACTTCTTTGTGTCATTCCAGTTGCTGACCCATCACATCACATTTTTTACTCATTTTTCTCATATACTTTATTTTCCCTTTTATATCAGAAGCAACATTGGCATATACAAATTTTAAAATGAAGCTAATGTGTTACTCCTGAAAGAAGCTTGCTCCCCTCCCCCTTAGAGCTCTAATTTTTAGGTAATTATTTATAATGAACACTGGGTGATGAAGTATAAAAACAGTAGACATTAAAAAGCAAAAAACTACATTTTGGTTCTAGTGATGCTAGGTTTCACTTACCAGCCAAGCTTCCAAGATTTTAGGAAGCAACACAATGTAAAATAAAACAAAATACCAAGATGCATATGGTCAAAACACCAGTAACTTTTAACTTTTTCTCAATAAACTAATAATCTATCAATAGTATAAGAACACCATTTATCTTGATTTTCTGTAAATATAGGCCAGAAAAAAAATGCTTTTGGTTAGAGGCATAGTCACTATTGGAAGATTTGCAGTCTGAGTAGGGGGTTTACCAGATTTCACTGCTAAGAGTCAGTTAATAAGACATTTAGTTATTTGCTATGCTTTTAAAATTCTGACTTTCACTGTTTATTGACATATATTGGCAAAATTCTTAAATGTTCTTTCTTCCGTTTTGTTTGTTTGTTTGTTTTGAGATGAGTTTTTCTACATTATTCAGGCTGGGTTCAAGCTCACAATCCTTCCTCCTCAGCCTCCCTAGTAGCTGTAGCTGGAAGTTTAGGCATGCATCACCAGGCCTGGCTTAGGATTCTAAGCTCCTAAATTCGAGTACAGTTATATAACATTAATGAAATAGGGGTAAAAAGACTGGCTCAGCATTCTACAGTACAGGAAAACATTGGTTGCTTCATAGATATTTTAATATTAAAAAATAATTTTAGCACAATTAAATTCTAGAAGGCAGTATCCCTTTCCTTTTTAAATATTTTCACTAGTGCATTATAGAGGGCAGAATTTCTAAAAGTTCATTCCAAAATGATCGAAAGATGAATCAACTTAAGTGTAGTTCTCTAAGACTACTGTAAAAATACTAAACCAGAACTAATGCTGAAACAGTGCTAAAAAAAAAAAATATGTATTTTAAGTAGTTTCTCTCCAAAATTTTTTCATACTAATGTTTGAAAACATTTTCAGAATTTTTAGAATAATAATACAGTCATTCTGAAGTGTCCTCTCAAACGTTCATAACTTCCGATGGAATCTATAACTATTTTTGATTTATTAAAAGTCGCTGTTTTTTTCTTACTGATACCCACAGCATACTATAACTCAGATCCTATTATTTTTATGTGCCGGTGCTTGCATTGTTTAATACAGTAGCCACTAGGCATATATGGCCATTGAGCACTGAAAATGAGGCAGGTATGCAAGATAAAGTGATTTTAAAAATATTAGTTTATTTTAATTAATGTTATTGTAATTGTGTAAATAAATATTTCATTTAGATATTGGAAAACTTTTAAATGTGATGAAAATAATTTGGAATTATGAGTTTATTTTTTTAAACTGATTATTTGATATAATCTGAATATAAATCAAATATCACTGATGAGAATTTAGCATCCAAATTAAAATATTCTGTAAGTTAAAATTATGCAGAGGATCTTTGGAGATTTAATTAAGAAGATAAATACAAGATATTTTAATAATTTTATGCTGCTTCCCCTGTAAAATAGTAGAGAAAGAGATTTACCTTCAAAGAGCAAGGTAACTGATCTGGGCATGGTGGCACATGCCTGAAATTCCAGTACTATAGTACTTGGGAGGCTGAGACAGGAGGATCAGAAGTTCATAGCCAGCCTCAGCAACTTAGCAAAGCCCTCAGAAATTTAATGAGACTGTTTCAAGACAAAATAAAATAATAAAATATGGCTGGAAGTATAGCTCAGAGGTAGAATGCTCCTGGATCAATTCCCAGCAAAACACACACACACACACACACACACACACACACACACACACTCACACTCACACACACACAAAGTAGCTGCAATGTTAGAATCATTCAGTTTTATAATTCTTATTCACTTTTCCATAACAGTCATTTAAGAAGAACAGATTAGAAGAGGTTATAAAGCCGGGCGTGGTGGCGCACGCTTGTCATCCCAGCATTTGGGAGGCTGAGACTGGAGGACCCGAGTTCGCAGCCAGCCTCAGCTACTTAGTGAGGCCCACAACTTAGTGAGACCCTGTTTCAAAATAAAGAATAAAAAAATAGGGCCGGAGGTATAACTCGGAGGTAGAATGCCCCTGAGTTCAATCCCCAGTACCACACACACACACAAAAAGGTTATAAAATAGAAAAAAAAAAATCTAAGAAAGAAAACATCCAGTAAATCAATCTCAGTGTGTATTAAAATCACAAGAATTACTTTTTTTCTTCTTATGCTACCGTTTTTGTGTTTTCTATTCCTGAGTACTTCAGTCCTAAATCTGTTAAGTAAGGCCAAGCAAGGCTATAGTTTGCACTAAGAGGAGCCTAGAGTCAGAGCAACCATAGCAGGGTATATGAACCAGGGAGAAAGAGGAAATAGTAGCCTGGGAGAGAAGTGAAAATGAGGAATGGAAGCCCAGGTTGCAAGGAGGGTCCAATATGAGATATCTGTCCTCTATGTATAAGGCTCCTGTACATGTACAGGTACAAGTGCCTAGGGTGGGTGAGGAGGGTTCTGTGCTAAGCAACTTTTTGTGACAGGGTTATAGAACATGGGCATAAGAAAGAGGGTACTGCGCAAGTGAGTAATTGAGGTGAGTACAGGCTTTTAGAGCTAAAATAAGGTGATGAGAACATATGTGAACCCATTAATGTGTACATTTTTATGTTTTTATGTGTCAGTTTAAAATTAAGCTAAGGTGGGTGTCATGGCACAGGCCAGTATCCCTGTACTTGGGTGGCTGAGACAGGAGGATAGCAGATCTGATGCTAGTGTGTGGTAACCTAGTAAGACCCTATTTCAAAATAAAAAATAAAGAGGGCCAAGGATGTAGCTCAGGAGTCAAATGCTTTTGGGTTTAATCACCAGTAACACAAATAAAAATTAAGGAAATTTAATTTAAATTAAGTAAATTTAATTTTAAAATCCTCAAACTCATTAAGGCTTATAAGTTGAAGAAAGTCTATGAAACTGTTTCATCATAAAAATGACTAAATAAATATAATTATCAATGGCAACATTATTTATAAATGTATTTTTTTACTCAAAAGAACATTCTTTGGAATAGGTCCCTATTGACTGTGTTCTGAAAATTAGATTAGTAATAATGATGTCAATGTATTGATTGTAGTATTTCGTCATTATGTGAGAAGTTTAAAATCTCACTGTGAGCCAGGTGTGGTGGCGCGCGCTTGTAATCCCAGCATTTGGGAGGCTGAGTCCTGAGGATCCGGGTTCGAGGCCAGCCTCAGCTACCTAGTAAGGCACTCCGCAACTTAGTGAGACCCTGTTTCAAAATAAAGAGTAAAAAATAGGGCTGGGGGTATAGCTCGGAGGTAGAATTCCCCTGAGTTCAATCCCCAGTACCACAAAAAAAAAAAAAAAAAAAAAAAAAAAACTCAATGTGTTTGGGGATACTGAAGCATAAATTCAGAGATTATTGACAAATAGTTCATGAAAGTCAATCTATTTTACTGTTCTTGCAATTTCCCTGTGCATTCTAAAATGTTTAAAAAACTAATAATTAAACAAGTTAAACAAAAAATAATAACTATTTGTCCCCCCACAACCAATATACAATCTTGAGAAAAGCAAATAATTACATGCATTCAGAAAATTACAGGAAAGCTGGGCGTGGTGCTGCACACCTGTAATCCCAGCATTTGGGAGGCTGAGACCGGAGGATCTGGGTTGGCCAGCCTCAGCTGCTTAGTGAGAACCTGTTTCAAAATAAAGAACAAAAAAATAGGTCTGAGGATGTAGCGGAGGTAGAATGTCCGCAGGTTCCATCCCCAGTACCATAAAAAATAATAATAATAATAATAAAAGTTTTTATTATTTTTAAATTAATTGATGCATTATAATCATACACCATTACGAAGTAAAGGATAATAGAGGCATACTTGCACACATCACTCATTTAGCCATTCCTCAATTCCTACACCTTTCCCTCCCTATTCCCTCCTTCTCCTGTTTGGCTTAGTGACTGACTTTGATTTGTTTTTGAATGTACACCATGTGCATTAAGCTATTTCTCTCTTCCTCCTTCCCATCTCCCTCAGTTATTTTGGTTTTTCTGTTTTTGATTTTTTTAAACCTACACAAATGGTTTTCAAATATTTTCTTACTATTTACTGATTTTTTTGTTTCCCAAAATGAAACTTAAAATTAAATCCCTAGATGTAAAGCAGATAAACAAAGGGCCTCAGCCACTCCCACTACAACTGTGAGATTCTTATCAGACCTATTTGGTGTGAGAATAATAAAACAAGTAGGAAAATTATGGCATGGGTCAAAGAGTGAAATTTCTAGATAATTATCATGAAGAAAAATAAAGCAGTAAAGAAAAATAGGAGTCTTGGAAATGAGAGGTTAAAAAGCAAAGAGCATAGAGAACTAGAATTCTGGTTGCTTTGTTATTTTTTTGTTTTTTTTTTTTTTTTTTTTTCAATTCAAGTGGAACCAAAGTTATCAGCTGAGAGAGTGGATGAGTGAAAGGTTTGGTGGGGTTATAAAGAAAAGAGGAGCCAGAAGCCTTGGCACATTCCTGTACTGCCTATACTTGGGAGGCTGAAGCAGGAGAATTTCAGGTTGAAGGTCAGTACACAGTAACATACCAAAAGGTTGTTTCAAAATAATAAATACATACATACATACATAGGGCTAGGGTATATCTCAGTGGTAAAATCCTCCTGGGTTCAATTCCTAACATGTAAAACAACAACAAAAGATGTATGGGAAAGGGATGTTATGGAAAAGAGGTTAGCTGTAAATGTTTATGAGTGAATTTACAAGCTTTCCAGGCAAAGGAACATAGAACACCAAAAAAGAAAAAAAAAAAAAAAGAAAATCCACTAAATTTTATTGCTAGTTATAGAATTGTGTAGTACTGGGGAAGAAAGATGGTTGAGACCCTCACCCCACAAGCTTTAAATTTGTCATCCTCAATTATATTTAAATAGGACAGGGTAGAATTAGGCTGTTTTTTTGGCATCAGAAACTAATACTGATTATGCCAGAACATTAACTCTTTGATGCTACGATACTTCTGTTCACAGACTGAGAAATGTTGCCTTCTAAGTGTGTAGCACATATGCCCATTTCAAGCCCTGTAACAGTTTATAGAAAGATCATATATTTGTTATTTTAAATGTCCCTTACTTGAATTAGTAATATTTATTATACCAACTTGATTATAAGAGTTGAAAGATTATTTCTATATAATGAATACTATCCCTCACATATATGTCACATAAATGCAACCTGCCCAAACCTGGCATCAATGGAAAGTATATGCTGTCAAAATAAATAATGCGTGTGTTACAACATGTCAGCATTCTCACCTGTAGTACATGGAACCACCTGCCAGCTATAACAAGTCATTGCCCAGGAAGCCACGGATGCCCTCTTCATTCATAAAAGTGTCTTTGTTTCAACCATCCTAGGTCATAGACACTTCCTCAAGAAAATCTTCCTCATAAAGTCCACTTTTACTCTTTCACATTGTCCTTGTCAAGTAAAACCACTTACACTCTCCCTTGATCCCAGCCCTTCTATTGTCTTGATTGATGATTGCTTAGATCTGTCAATAACTCTATCGCCTAAGTGGAAGATCATTATTGTCTAGCGTCAGTGGTCAGAATATCATCGAGTGCCTCCTATTCCTTAAATGGCTAATATAAACTGTAACTCAATTTTCTAGGGTGATAATTATGAAGTGCAGAAAATATTCCATAATCCCAAAGTAAATGTACATTTTCAACCCAATCTTTCTGTAAGCAGATCCTCAAAAATGTATATTCTCACCCCAAAGCCACTCCTGGAATAGGAACTGTCATAAGGAGGAAGTTGAAATAGAAACACAAAAGTTTTAACTAACTGACTGTGCTTAAACTATCTTGAAAAAAAATGGTGCATTGCAATTATAAATGATAGTGAGGTTCAGAGTGATAGAAACATACATGTACCTGGTATTCATTGTGTGTTTCCTTCCAGGTCCCTCCTAATACAACTTCATGTATGAACAAAATATTATTTGAGTTATTTCCATCTTCTGATCTCCCCTTTCTCTTCCCCACCTCCCCAAGTCCCCTTCTCTCATTCTACTAGTGTCCACTAGTGTATCCTCTCATTTATCTAAAATCCTCTTTGTTTCCTATTTTCTCTCTAGATTCCACATATGAGTGACACTTAATGTAACATATAATTGTATTTTCTAAGCCTACTCAGAAGAGGCACCATATAAGTGAGGGCCCAGATCTTTAATTCTATCAGCTTACTAGTAGATCCTCCCCTGACTATAAGCTCCATATCTGAACGAATGTCTAGCTCAAAAAAAATTAACTGTTCAGTGAATTACTTGTATATTAAAATGCAGAAAAAATAGATAAAAGATTATGTATCACAATCACTCTAGACGGAGGAATTTTGACAACAGCACATGCTGATGAAATTTAGGGCAATTTTTCCTGCTTGTGATATAAATGTCTTTGAATATATGTCTAGACTTCTTGTGCAGGAGAAACCTGAGCCTCACAGTCATCCTCTCCACTATCACCTTCATCTTCATATCTCTAGCATCACATCTCCTCAATAGCCACATACCTTGTTGTTATGCTGAGCATGGGCCCTTAATGACAAAGCCCCATTGCAAAACAGGATGGTGGCTTACTCTTACATGTCAAAAAGACCCAATTCCCTCATACAAAAGAGCAGTCCTTGGGCTACCACTACATTCCTCTAACAAATGGATAGACTTCACTTGGTAGAAGGAAGAGGAAAGTAAGAAGTAAGCAGAAGGACTGGAAATTTTCAGAAATAGTAGGTACCATTGTCAGAGTACCCCACCAATGTAGTATAGAAGGTGAAGTGAAGCAGTACCCAAAAGGAACTCCACATAGCAGATGAGCTGGGGAAAGAATTTCCTAACTGTTGTTGCAATAGGAGAAATGTGGTGATGGAAGCTGCCGCTACAAGTGTAGGATCCCTAAATCAGTGGAAGACAATAGAGGAGGAAAAGGCTACGGCCAAATACCCAGGCTTTAAACATAAGCTAGAAAAATTTAGAGTACTCAGTGGGCAACAGGCAGCCACAGAAAGTGACTGAACATAATCAGGTCTGTGTATCAGGAATAGCAGTGAAGTGAGAGAATGTAGAGAGAGGCAGAAAGAACAGAGCTGGCTGAGAAACAGCTATCAAAGTGAGTCCAAGTCTGCCTGACAGTAAATCAAGAGGCAACCACAAAGGAAAATGTGGGAAAAGTCTGTATACAGAAGACTTTAGTTTGATTTTCATTGGAAAAGGATTAGTGAAATAGATACTAGATCAAGCAGGTAAGAGCTGTATTTATACCAGTGAAGCAAAGACCTCTCCGATGTGTGAACTTCCACTGCTATATATGGACTCTATCAAAATTAAGCTATGTTTAGCTCTCAACCCATCTAAGGAGCAGAATAAAAATATTGGGGGGTGGCTTGTTTTCACAATGATGGGTTTCACAGATATAAGGACCTTAAGTAACACACTTCAAAGTCCATGACAGTTTGCATAAACATATAAAAAAGAAGTCAACAATTTTTCTTCAAATGAACATACAATATAACATTATGCATGAATTTAAACAACATCTGCAACTTTGAAAAGTGGTTATGTAACAGAGTGTTTTTAACTAGTGATAGTTGAAGGCCAGAAGAAGCCTTATTATATGATAATAAAGTTTGTCTACTCAAAATCTTTTTGATGGATAGCTCTGGGAACTTAGAATTTTCCTGGGAAAAATATTTTTCTCTTATTCAGAGGGAAAAAAAAGCCAAGCCAGTAAACATTCAGGACTTCTGCCAAAGGAGAATTATCTATGCCTAGAATGGACAAATTCCCAGCATAGGAAAACGTTTTTTCTTCATCTCCATGGCTTAGTCACGTCTTATTCTAAGAGCCTCTGGTAGTTGCTAAAAAATTGATGTTGGACCATTGAATCTATGTCGTTAAGACCAACTTTTCTCATAAAAAATAATTGTACAGCAAAGCATTGGCAGTTGTTCTTAACTGCACACACAGTGAGGTTTATCATGAAATCTAAAACCTGAAAATAATTATTCAGGATACTGGATAAAATAAAACACCACTTCTTGAGTTGCTGATGTGTGCCATGGAGTGTGCTCAGTGATTCATATTCATGATCTCACTTAGTGCTTCTGACAATCCATTGGGCTCTATGTTCATATCCTGACTAAACATGAGGGAATTGAATCTCAGAGAATATGAAATTTGCCCGAAGTTATAAAACTGCTAAATGAGGCAAAAATTTGCATTTGTGTCAGTTGGATTTTATAGCATAAATGCTTCTTTAAGGGCACAGTTTAGGAATCAATATTTATTGAACACATTCCAAGGTGGAACTTTAGAATTAAACATGGTAATATAAAAAGAGGCTGCAAATACATCTTCTATAGTCTGCTAAACTGTAGCTAAAATAGCAGAGCACTATTCAGGATAATCTCTCTGTTAAAGTATATTTACTGTATGACATTCTCAAAATGAAGTGGATAGACTGTAATTTTAAGAATGTCCTGATTTCAATCAGTTCTCATTGCTTCCACTAATAGCACATAAATCTAAACCACCATCTCCACCCTATAATACTGCATATGCCTCTCAAATGGCCTTTTAATTTTCACATGTGACCCTGTATACTCAATTTCCCCAAAACAATAAAGGTACAGTTTTTAAATGTAAATTAAATCATATTATAACCTGCTCAAAATTTTCCAAATGTGTCTTGTAAAACTTGTTTTGACTCCTGACTCCTTCCCTGGCCTCGTTCCTTACTGCTTTTCCTGTCCTTTCCTGTGTGAAAGCCACACTAATCCTGCTGATATCCAAACTAGGCCTTCAGGCCTTTTTTTCTGCCTCAACTACTTTTCCTACAATTTGTACCTTTTTTCATGTATGGCACTTCAGAAAGTTTGATCATACCTAATTGTTCTATTGAAAAAGCCCACTTGAATGTCTGTCTCTAGTCCTTGCTTGTTTTATCTAAACAGTTCTTATCAGATATATTATGGACTCTTAGTAAATATTTCAAGCATAAATAAATGAGTGGTTAAATGAGACTTTATCACGACTTTCCTCATTTTATTTCACAAGCATTCTGACCCTATAGACAACCTTTGAGTCATTTTATGCACTGGCTATTATTACAGGCTCGTGCTCGAACTCCAGAGGTGTTGGGAAACAATACTTTAATTTAGAGTGTTTTTAAATAATTTTATATCTTACATGTAATTATATCCACTCATCCATTAAAGATATTTCCCCAGTATTACTAAATTACGATTGACACATGAAAAACTATACAAATATTAAAGTGTACAATATGATGTTTTGACATGTGTATACCTTGCAAAAGCTTACAATTGTGTATTAGTTAGGGTTCACTAGAGTAACAGAACTTACAGGACAAATATATGGTAAAAGGGGATTCATCAAATCAGTTTACAGTCTGAAGCAATGTAGTCACTAGTGACTGGCTGCATGTGGAGAGCTGGAAGAACCAGCAGTAGATCGAGGTTTCCAAGAACTGGAGTCTCAGAATCTGAGTGATTGTTAATGCAATCCCATTTCAAAATGCAAGGGCCAGGTAACTCTTCAGGGAAATGATGGTGAAGGTCCAGTTTGAATGGCTGAAGGCCAGTATCTCAGATGAGAGCAATTATACTTTTCTCAGGAAGAACTACACATGCCTTCACACAGCTTTCTCCTTTTAATCTAGGTCTTGTGCCTATCAGAACAGTGCTGCCCACATGCAGGGAAGGACTTCCCCTTCAAGCTGCCATTCCATAAACCAATCACCTCATCAACACACCCAAAATCACATAATTGTAGGTGTTTCATAATCCAGTCAAGTTGACAATCCAGACTATCCATCACAAAGCAAGTTAATAAGTTGCAATTGTGAGGGGGAAAGAGAAAGAAAGATTTTCATGAAAAAATGGCACATGTTATAGCAACATGAGACATAAAATAGAACAATATTACATTGGGGAACACAAGAAAAATTAAGTTAAATTTTAAGAACATGTAGTATAAGAATTGGTGATAGCATTATACTTGTATTCAAAGGCTTGATAAATGCCTAGTAAATATAAAGTATTTTTGTACTATGAATTCTTTCATAAGCAAAGGTCATAAACTGGCCCAGGGAATAATTTTATTTCAATCTTAGAAACTTCCATAAAAGCTGGAGGTTGTTCTGAGAATTTATATTAATGTTAACAAATCTGAAATTTTGAAGCTCATTCTAGTAAAATGACAATTGTTTAAGTGACTACCTCCTTTTAGTTATGAGCTATATGATAGCTTTGTCTAATAAATTCAATGTTTCCCACCCAGTGTTCTAAGGTAAACTAAGCTTTGTAATATGCTAGTAACTGATCATCAAAAATTAGTAAATAAACTGGGCATGGTGGCACATACTTTTAATCCCAGTACATGGGAGGCTGAGACCAAAGGAGTACAGATTTGCTGCCAGCCTCAGCAACTTATCAAAATAAAATAGAGCTGGGGGTTTAGCTCAGAGATAGAATATCCCTGGTTTCTATCATTAGTACCCCCTCCCACACACAAACACAGACAAGAAAGAAAGAAAAGAAATAAATGAAAGGTAAACAAAAATAGACTGGATCTGGACCTATTTTTAAGTGCATCAACAGGAGAAATACTAGAAACAATATCGTGAATCTATTTGCAAATACATAAATCAGGGAAATGCTGCATTAATATCAATCTGACTCTAACAGAACATATATGAAATTTAAAGATTCTAATGTGCATTTTAATATCCTCAAGGGACTTATTTTCCGAACCTATGAAAATGTTTTTAACATTTAAAGAAATTAGTATTCTAAAGAAGAGGATTTGGAACATGCATATGTATGCATTTCAAAGAGAACCAGGTAACAAACAATCATTCACAGACATTTTCACCATTCACATCCTCTCTCTTCTTCACTCTGTTTTCTTTCTCCATTCCTCTCATTCCTTTCTCCCTTCTCTGTCTCTTAAATAACACTTTAAATCTATTCTCAGGCCGAAATATTGTGATCATAAATTTAATGCATTTATGATATTGTTGGAAGTGTCCAACATTACTGTTACTGCGGGTGTCTCTGTAAATAGGCAAATCTTTCTTAGAAATGGTCTTTAAAACTCTCTTTCACATAATATTTAACCTGAAGATTTTTATCTAGTTCAGGATATAATCAACTAACATTTATTGTGTGTTCTGAATGCTAGAGGGAGCCAAAAATATGTGCAACAGTACATATATCCTAAGTTCCTTGAGAACAAGAATGAATTTTTAAAACAGATCTGACATTGATAAGCATCCTCATTTCTTTAACTGATCATCATTAGCATAATTCTAGACGATGTTAATATTCCAAGACAATTGATCATAAGTAAGAATCCTAGCATATATTGTAGTGGATTCCAGAGTAATAGAGAGATGTTAAAGCAAGATGTACAGGACCAATAAAAATAAAGACTTGGTGGAAAAATAAAAAGGGACACAAATACTGATTGAAATGATAAACTATGAAAGTGCTAATTGAGTCTGTGATTTTTGCATAGCTAAGGGGCTAAAATGGAAATATCTGAATGGCCCTTCAAACAAATTCTTAAAGCAGAAAAGATGAGCATATCATGCTCTTTGCTAAATATTGCTTAGTAGTAACCACTTGAAAAAGTGAAATAGTAAATTGATAAAAGATATTGTCTAAATGACTCCCAAAGAATCTGAATCAAGTTAATCTATCTGAGGTAGATGAAGTCAGTGTTTCCTGTGGAACTCTGGGGTAATGGCAAGTATCACTCAGTCAACTGTCAAGCATTCATTAATCCGGCTATTTATTTATAACACTGGAATTACTCTAGAATATCTGAGAAAGTGCACAGGTTCATATTCACAGTAAGGATTTTTTCCATTAAGAGTATTTTGGATTCTGAAAAATAGGTGAAACTTCAATTTCCTGTTTTGCTAATGTGATCCGTGCACTGGCATTTGCTAACCCTCATGATTACATCATCTTTCATTGCTCCAACTGCATTTATTTTCTCACCTTCTGCACAGGAAGATCTTTTGCATTTTCTCATAATTGTTGTTCAATTGCTGCTGAGATTATGCAAAGCAGAATATCTACCAGTGAGTATTAATCTCTTAATTAATTAGCATTATCTTTTAATTAACATTAATCTTTTTTGTTTATATTTATTGCCTCTCACACATAGTATAATGATGGTGAGCAAATGCTAAGTTACTTCATTCACATGAGAAAAAACACAGGGTAAAAAAGAAACAGACACTCACATTTAGGCAAAGAGGCTTCTAATACATGCTTTCTCCATCTTCCTTAACAACTGAAGTTAGCTGAGTGGTACAACTATCTTAGTTGTCTCCTTTCAGCTTCTGTGGCTATGCAGCCAAGTTCTAGTAAGCAAACGGGGAATTAAATTGCTAAGAGTGACTAAGAGTCCATTCTTTGGGGAAGAGCAGATACATACTTTACCTTTCTATTTATTGTTTAGTAGGATGCTGAGATAAAGCTAGTGTCATATTCAGGCTCCATCTTTACAACTTAAGTAAACTCAGAATGCAACTTAACCTCCCTTAGACCTTTCTCTCTTTGCGAAGAAGACAAAGTTGCTATACTTCTTTGGTCATTGTTGTGAGATTATTAAAAGATAATGCATTTTAAGTGCGTATCCAAGACATGTTACACTTAAGCACTCAAATGTTAGCACTTACCATTATTCCTCAATAGACCATTGATGAGTGCATACATGAAATAGATGTTCCTCTATCTTAGATGGGTTTTTAAAACCCTGCCAGGGAAACTAGCCCAATTAGGGAAACAAGTCTTTCATTTTGTGAGTTATCATGCTCCATTTAACAATATAAAAAACCATTTGCATGATCTTACAGTGCTCACCTCAAAAAAAAAAAAAAGGAAGGCTCTAAGTTGACTGAGGCAAGCACAAACTTTCAAAGTATATTAAAGTATATTCTATTGTTCTAATTTTGAATAATTCATTAGAGAATGTGTTTAAAGTAAAACTGAAAAACAGATGTTTTTCCAACCATTTAACTCAACATGATTTGAATCATAAACTGATTTTATCAAATTGAAGCAAATATGAAAAATTCCATCTGATACATAAAATATTGTTCCTTTGAATATTTCTTGTGAAGTCATTAACATGTTATAAGCCACTTTAATGAGATCTTCATGAAGATTAGATAATTTTTAACTGCCACTACTTCAAAAGAATCTATTTATTGCTCAAAATTAATCTGTATTTCTTCATGATACACCCAGACACATGAGTAATAAACTTCAGAATTTTAAAATTGATGCACTGAAAATGTAGTTAATATATTCTGATGCTTTTCCCTCCTATAATTTAATAGATAACCTTTGTGATTTATTCTACCACCTAAAAGCCACTGAACAATTCCATTTTTGAAGCATATTTTATCTAGATCTCCTATCTGGGTTAGTCCTTTCTATTGGTAATTTAAATTCAATTTATAACTCCTGATAGGAAAAAAAAACTGGCAAGACTGGAAATTATTTTGAAATGTATAAAAGCTTAATCAAAATAGGGCCATAAGGTTAAGTTAGAGTCCTCTTGGCATCTTATGTGCTATGAGCCTAGGAGTTACCTAGTCTAAACAACTCTACAAAGCAATTTCTGATTTTAATGAGATGTAAGACATATGTAATTGGTCAATTTATATCCTGCAGGCCAAATTTATTATTGATGAAATGGCCTCCATAAATTCAAAGCAATCATCAACACCACACAACTTTATAACTCAAAGAAAATTTCCTGTTGTAATTAGTTGTTTGAAATACATTCACTCATTTCTTCCATTATTTAACCTTAATTGATTAGTAAAAATCTTCTAACAAATAACTCAGAGCTATCATTTTGAATTAGCTTATTGCACTATCATTTGTATACATTGATATACATTCATTTTTATACAAAATATTTTAGACAACTTTGGAAATACTGCTGGCAACTTGAAAATTTTACTTTCTGTTTCATATTAAAGCAATATTCCAAATATTATTGCTTTGAAGCATGCTCAATTGCTAAAATAAATTATCACTAATTAATTTTATTAAAGAATAATAAAATGATTTTAAAGGCAGAAAAAAATTAGTAACTGTGGGGAAATGTAACAAGTTCTATGATAGATATGTCATCCTAGGATGAATATGGCAAATAATTATTTCTGCTTGGGAAGTAGAAGAAGACATCTGTTTCTTAAAGGGACCTGAATTGAGCCAGATTTTTATCAAAAAGAAATGGAGGATCCAGGTATGTGGCTCATGCCTGTGATCTCAGTACTTGGGAGGCTGAGACAGGAATCACAGGTTCATGGCCAGCCTTAGCAACTTAGTTAGGTCCTCCACAACTTACACCCTGTTTTAAAATGTCAAAATGCCAAATAAAATAGAATTCAAGATATAACACAGAGGTAGGATGGCCTTGGGTTCAGTCTCAGTAACACACACACACACACACACACAGAATAAAGGTAGGATTTTTTTAGGTAAAAGTTTGTCCTGAGGTAAAAAAAAAATGCAACAAGTTAGACTCATGTAGTATTTAAAGCTCTCTGCGATTATAGTGAACTACTATCATAAGTTGTGCATCTTGAGTTGGAGAGAAAAAGAAACTTATTTTTGGCTAAGAAACTTAATAACCTTCTTCTGCATTTTTTTCCTAGAAAGTTCTGGGTAAAGCAATAAAAATGAGCCTGTGATGGTCAATGATTATCAGTTTCATCTGTGATGTTTTATTTCCAATGTAAATAATTTTTTAAATATTTATTTTTATTTTTTTCAAAATGATACCTCTGAAAGCAATTATGTCAAAATATGAAGGTAGCAAATTCTAGAAGGTTAAGATTTGGATATATATTTTTTCCTTATTGAAATATTTTTAAAGTCATCTCAAACTAAACATTTCTCTATTTCCAAAGAAAGATTACTTAATTGGAAGCAATTTGTATTAAGCAATCTGGAAAGCAATACTTTCTATCACTGTCAGTTGCAGATGTTCCATTATGTAACTAGAGACTTTTTGTGATAAGATATGTAGATAAAATATTTATTATATCTAAATGAAGACAATATACATATTTATCAGTAGTCAAATATAAAAACTCTAATTCTGGAGATTTGTAGGAGCAAATGTAAATTTAAAAAAAGAGAGAGTTAATGTGCGGATGATTGAAAGTAAAAAATATGATAATCAATCAGTTCATCTTTTTAGAATGCAATATGAGTATTGTTATCATTAATTATTGATAAGAAATGAACATACCTCTACATCATAAAGGCAATATATAATAGGTCCATAGCCAACATCATATTGAGTGGGTTAAAACTACAAGAGTTCTCCTTAAAAATGAGAACAAAACAAGGATATTCATTATCACCACTCATTTTAAATATAATACTTTAGACTCCATCCAGACTAATAAGGCAAGAAAAGGAAATCAAAGGCGTACAAATAGGAAAAGAAAAACTGAAAATATCTCTAGTTGCAGATAGCATGATATTATACTTAGAAGCTCAACAAACTCAACCAAAAGGCATTTAGAACTGATCAACAAATTCAGCAAAGAGTCTGAAAATAAAATCAATCTTAAAAATTCAGAAGCTTTTCTGCATGCCAACCATAAATCCATGGAAAAAGAAATCCAGAAAATATTTTCACTCATGATAGCCCCCAAAATAAGAAAGTACCTAGGAATAAACCTAACCAAGAAGGTAAAATACTTCCACAAGGAAAATTATAAAACAATGAAGAAAGAAATTGAAGACCTTAAAAGATGGAAGGATCTCCCATGCTCTTGGATAGGAGGAATGAATACCATCAAAATGGCCATCCTTCTAAAAATGATCTAAAGATTCAATGCAATACCCATTAAATTATGAAAGTCATTCTTCACAGACTTAGAAAAATCAGTCCTTAAATTCATTGAAACAACAACAACAACAACAAAACAGAATAGTCAAAGTAATTCTCAGCAACAAGAACCATGCATGAGACATCATAGTACCCGACTTCAAACTATGCTACAAAACCATTGTAATAAAAACAGCATGGCACTGGCACAAAAACACAAAAACAGACACATAGATTAACAGAGCAGAATAGAAGACTCAGAAATAAATCTGCACATTTACAACTAATTGATTTTTGAAAAAAGAGCCAAAAATATACACTGGAAAAAGATAGCCTCTTCAACAAATGGTGTTGGCAAAACTGGTTATCTATATGCAGAAAAATGGAAATAAACCCCATTTTCTCACCCTGCACAAGAATCAACTCAAGATGGAACAAAGACCTGAAAATTAGACCAGAGACTTTGCAGCTAATCGAAGAGGGCAGCTACACTTCAACACAGGTAAAAACTTTCTCAAGATCTCAAAGGCACAAGATATTAAAATGAGTATCAATACATGGGATTGCATTAAAATGAAGAGCTTCTGTGCAGCAAAGGAAACTATCAAGAACCTTAACAGAGATCTGACAGGAAAGGCTGAGAGAGTAACTGAGGACATTTGAGCAAGGTCAGAGCCCTCACAGAGTGCCAAGTCTTCCAGGAGTGGGTTTGACTTAGGAGCTCTCCTGTACTGACATTGGCTGGGAGCAGAACATAGAAAGTAAAACCTTGGCAGAAACACTGTAATGGAATTCATTGTACGATAGCCAGGATCCTTGGCCAATTAACCTCTCTGCAGTAAGAGAACTGCAAGGTATATTCTCATAGCTGCCACAGATGACTTCCACAGCTTCATGGAAAAAAAATGAAATTTTCCATATTCCGTGTACCCTGTATGTTAAGGTCAATGAAAACTAGACAGCATTATTTCTGAAGAATGTCTCATGCCTCTCCAATCTTCTTTGTATTATTGGATGATACTCATGAGAAAACCAGAAAATTATTTAAATGGATGAAAGAATTGAAAAATCTATATTTAAATTACAAGTGAAATGATGAATAATAGCACAGTCTGCACAGGGTAAGAAATATATTTTCCTTTTCAAAAAGGAGTAACCTGAAATAGTATTAATGGAAATTTGGAAAACTGACTTAAAATTAAGCTTACTTGTGTTCTAAGAGATAGAATGACATATTTGTTCAATTATTTTAATAGATGTGAGTAATAGTGGGATGAAAGATATGAACACCTTTGGAATGATTTCTACTTGCCCAACACCCTGGTATATGATTTCCATTTAAATCATACAATGACTATGGCAGAAATTGATTACTTTTTTATTTGTTTAACAAATGAAGAGAATAATGTTAAGTACTGCTCACTATTTACCATCATAGAGCTAGGAAATGCAGAGTTGACTTCAATTTAAATCCATATGGCTGTAAATCCTGCAGTCTTTCTATGTGCAGATATTCTAATTTATCAAAGATTTTCCAAGTAAGTCTTTTATTTCCAGCCCCATTATCTATAGAGTATAAGGAATTTAAAATAGCCAATAACTATATATAATCAAACATTTTATCAAAGAGTTTATAATTGAATTGAAGAAGGCAATTGATATTATACAGAGTTATAACACGCAAATACAATTTTATATTTATTGACTAGTAATTGGAATACTTACTAGGAAGATAAGCCACAGGTAGGTTTTTAGTATGTTTAGGGAATTCAAAACTAGTAGAAAAAGGCAGGCATCTTTATTAGAGAATAATTACTGAACTTAAGATGCCTAATATTGAAGTCAAGCCTTTACACTTAACTTCACAGTTATTTTAAGTAACCTTATATAAATCTTAGCTCCTACATTTTCACAGTGGAGTAATGTTATCCACTCCCTGGGTTATGCTCAGGATTTGATAGTAAAATACATAAGAAAGCAGGCAGCAATTCATCGTCTAAATGCAAAACCAATTGTTATAGGCAATAAAATCTTTATTTTATTAGAATGCCAAATTCTGTCATAATTAAAGTAGATAAAAATGTTAACTCAACTGATAACATTTTCAAAAAGATATCAAAAGTATTTCTGCTACTTAAATTCCCCTTTGAATTACATGATTCATCAATCTTTGAAATGTTTACTTTAGCTCACTGATGTTCAAGAGATATCTAAACTCTTAAATAAGAATTTTAGAGTTTTGAAAAGAAACAAAACTTCCAATTCTATCCAAATAAACCTAAAAAAACACAACAAGAAATAAACAGGAAATTCATATTTCCTGAATACAGAACTCCTGTAAGTTTACCACGAATAAGATGTATTTCAAAATGTTAAACCCAAGAACTTTTATTGGACTATATTTTGAAGAAATGAAGATTAATTTTCCATTAAGAGAAATAAAAGTTTCTATTTTGTGTTAATTCTTTATTTTAAAACTAAAATATCTTTATTGTTTACTATGTGTAGCATGTTCATATTTAACACATACCTTACCACAACATGAGGAGATAGCCATCCCATAATACAGAGGAGGAAACCTAAATGACTGGCCAAAGGTAGACACAGGAATTGGACCCGGCACCCTAACCCCAGTGTCTGTGTTCTTAGTCATACAGTTTTCTATATGCTTTTGTGATATTATCTCCTAGTTCACATGTTAGGGTCATATGAGAACCTCTCTGAACCCTCTCCTCATGGACTCCTGCAAGTGCCTGAAAGCCACTTCCAGATATCCTTCTCCTTTCCTGCTATATGCCACGTCAACACTTTAGAAGAGTTCTTCCTTCACACACTTTTTCATACTGACTTCTGTTCTGTGTATATAGTTAACAATGCTTGCTGCTCTGCATGCCACATTATGAATTTATTGATTTCATTCCAACTTTCTTACTGCTTTGATAAGCAATTCTCATTATATTTCAAATGTGCAATAAATATGTGTTGAATTTATAAGTAGACATGAGACAGACATTATGGTAGTAGCTTTTAATATATTATATCATTTACTCTTAATTCCACACAGCAAGGGTATCAATATTCCACTTCTTATACCTAAAAAAAAAAAAAGATTTAAGTAAGGCATATAAATTTAGAAGATGCACAAGAGTACTAATACACAAACCAGAATTTTAAAATATACTTTTATTTTTATTTTTAATATACTTCTATTGGTGCATTGTAGTCTTACATCATAACGTAGTTCAAAGTGATAGGGGCATACATGTGCACAATACTTGGTAAACTTCCACCCAGCCCCTCTCCACTCCCTCCCATTCTCTATACACAATGAGACTGTCATGGATAATTTCACATATGTATACAACATCAGTAGATGTGTTTCCTTTATTAATTCTCTTTTCCTCCACCACCATCCTCCCTTAGACCATTTCCATTCCTCCACTGGGGTTTTTCCTCCATTGTCTAAGATCCCTCTTGTATACAACTTATTCCCTAGGTTCCACACATGACTCTTCACTTTCTATTACTCCAGGTCAGGATTTGAATTTAGGTTTATATGAGTTTGAATCTAATTTATATAATTTTCAGTATGCTGTCTTTCTAAACATTTTGAATGAAAATTCAAAAATTGAAAAGTTTTAATCTGTTTAAAGCTCTTGTTTTATAGCATTACAATATAGTTTAGTATAAGATATCTATTGTCCAAGTCTATTTCTTCATACTATTACAAGCAGAGCCCTGTTTATTCTTGTATTATACATTCAACTATCTAAGTAACTGTATTCAGATATACAATTTAAGTTCTTAACTAAAATATAAATTCTTCCCATTGTTATAGGCAATAAAATCTTTATTTTATTAGAATGCCAAATTCTTTCATAATTAAAGTAGATAAAAATGTTATTTCAACTGATATCAAAAGTATTTCTGCTACTTAAATTCCCCTTTGAACTTTAGGAAGCACATTTATTCTTTAGGAGGCACATTTATTCTTAACCATGTGAATCCCAAGGCTGAGTCAGAATAGTAAGGCTTTCTATCCCACACAATTGAACATCTGTTTCATAAGTAGACACAGGTATGCCTGCCCTATTATATGAAAAATTGATGCTCCCTTTAAATTCTATCATTGCAAATTTGTTTTATGAAGCCTTTATAATATTGCAAAATATAATCATGCTTTTGTCCTGGGATTTTCATTTAAGTGCCTATTTGCCTGGCACTAAAGCAAGATTTTAAGAACGCCCATATAATTATCTTTCCTGTACTAGAACACATATTTGATTTAAGCTAATAGTCCCATAATGTGATAAGTGCAGAGGTGGTCAAACAAGAAAGAATTTTGTGGCTAAAGTTTGTAGGTGATAGATGTGTAGCTAATGCATTAAAATAACTTTTCTATTATTTATAATGAAACTTGCACCAAGTTCAGTATTTCTGACTTTAAGAAGAGTTTTCAATTACATACGATTTTGTGGGTTATTATCTATACGCAAATTTTTAGACCATTTGAGAAACTTAGAAAGCTAATATCTGAGGCTTTGAAATATATAATATTTGTATGAAATACAAATGTCATGTTATAAGAACAATTTTTCTCTATCAGTAATTGTTGAAATTGTATAAATGTCTTTGAATGAATAATCAATTTGATAATTTGATTGAGTATATGGTTTTGGGAAATTTTAATTCAATCTGTTATATATAAGGTATTTTTTAAAATTACATCTAGAAACTATTCAAAGTAGGTTAAAGTGACCAACCAATAATTTAAGGATCAAAATCCATGATAATATAAAAATATTTAATAATTTAACATTAATTATCAAGTAAAATAAATATATTTTAGTATTTTAAGTGATTTTTATCTGGCAATAAATACACTAAAATCCTCAGGATTTGGAGTTTAGCTTCACACATATATATATATATATATAACTCATTCTGGAAGTTTAGGCAAATTAGCTAATTTCCATGGGTGTCATAGAACTAAAAATTTTAGCTGATATAAATGCAAAATATAGATTATCCAGAGACATATGAGCCTAACTGTAGGAACTATGTTAAAGAAATATATGCTGGTTTTATAAATATCAGTCTCTCCTTCTGCCATATTCTGTTATAATTCTTATTTATATATTATATATGTCAATTAATAAGATTTAGCAGTCAGAAACATCAACTGACCAAGAAAAAGTAATAAAATAACAACTGAGACATAGGAAATTAAATATTTAAAAAACAAGA
>PVLC010020888.1:0-16544 GCA_004027655.1 Graphiurus murinus
CGAAAAAAAAAAAAAAAAAAAAAAAAGAATAAAAAGTGCTGAGGTGTAGCTCAGAGGTAGAATGCCCCTGGGTTCAATCCCCAGTTTGGGAGGGTCAGGGAGGAGGCAGCCCAGAAAAGGAAGTTCCTTGCAACCTGTGATTCTCCGTTGCCCTTTGGATAGGAACACTGCAGCAGATCCTAGGAAAGTCTCAAGAAATGCTGATCAGAGGCCGGGCGTGGTGGCGCATGCTTGTAATCCCAGTACTTGGGAGGCTAAGACAGGAGGATCACAAGGTTCAAGGACAGCCTCAGCAAGTAGTAAGACTCTCATCAACCTAGCAAGACCCTGTTTCCAAATAAAAAGTAAAAAATTAGTTTGGGAGTGTAGCTCAAAGGTAGAATGCCTCTGGGTTCAATCCCCAGTACCACAAAAAAAAAAGAAAGAAAGAAAAGAAATGCTGATCAGATTTAAAAACAGAGGAGTCTGGACCTTCAACCAAAGTCTTCCCTGACCCTCTAAAAATTCAGATCCCCATCTCCATATCCTTTCCCCATGTCGACCAGCAGGTGGCGCCACCAACAGGGTTTTCAAAACCAAAACTAAACTAAAGTTGGAAACTCAGATTTTTTTGGTTGTTTATGCAAATAGTTAATTCCCTACAACATTCGTCCCGGAATGGTCCCCCCTCCACCTCCACAGTCATTCCCTCCCCCTTCCCGCCTCTGCAAGACGGGCTCGCTCCCTCCTCACACACTGCACCAAGACGCTGTCAGGAGAGCTGGGGACCCCAAAACACACAGGCCTTGAGAAATGTGAGTTGGGCTGATGGCACGGAGGGGGAGGGGATGCCCAGGCCTAGGAGGCACCACTCCCAAACTATTCAGGGAGACCGGAGAACCCTCCCAACCCCACACACCTCGCCTATCCTAGCACACACATGTGTGTGTGTGTGTGTGTGTGTGTGCGCGTGCACGTGCACACGCACTTGAGCACACATGCCCACCCCTCCTCCTGTGCACCAGAGGACTTCCCTTTCTTAGCTCTGGGCTCTGGCAGGGGGTAGCACAGGGAGGGACCCTCCCCCCCAATGCCAGGAGGCCTCCCCTGGTGTGCTTCCCAGACTCTAGGGAGGGTTTCTCCCAGAAGCCTTTGCTGAGCCTTTGGGAGCCCCTCAGAACCATGACTGAAAACCCTCACCCTTGATTAACTGGTCCCAAGCCAGTCCTATTCCGGGAAGGGGAGTGGATGGGGGCGGGGCGGGGTGGAGGCTGATGGGAGCCTGGTGACCTCTGCACTGGACACTGCCCTGGGAGGGACAGCAATGCAGCAGAGGCCACCCTGCCCCCCCCCCTCGAGAGCATCTCTATGAGGTCTAGATGGTCAGAGAGAAGGCCAAGCGGGATGGCCACCCCACCCCGCCCCCCACCGCCCAAACACGCGCACACCCTCTCTCTTCTGGGCAGGTGGCTCTTCTCCCTCCTGGTGCCAGCCCTCTTCTGCAAGGCGGGAGGCTCCGTCCCCATCCCCCCGAAGCTCTTTGGGGAGGTGACCTCCCCGCTGTACCCCAAGCCTTACCCCAACAACTTTGAGACAACCACTGTGATCACTGTCCCTGCTGGACACAGAGTGAAGCTGGTCTTCTGGCATTTTGACGTGGAGCCTTCCGAAGGCTGTTTCTATGACTATGTCAAGGTAGGAGGCAGGTTGGGGGGGCGAGAGGGAGAGGGACACGCCCACCCCAACACCAGCCCCACCCTGTAAGAGCCGAGGGTGGAGGGAGTCCTGAGAGTCCGGTGGTGCCACAGGTGGAGTGCCCAAGGTTTTTGAGGGCCTCCATGAGTACTACAGGGAGAAAGGTACAGTCCCACTCCTGGGAGAATCACTGTCCTCTGACTAGCTGGAAGTCTTTGGGAAATGGCCCTGCCTGTTTCCCTGTTTCCATGGAGGACATCGTGATGGCTCCCTGCCTGGAAAGGAACTGGAGAAAAGAACTGTGTGCATGGCAGCTGGAGTGTGGTCTTCAGTGAGGACAGTGGGCTCAGTCCCCTGGCCTCCAGAGCCATCGAGGGGGGCTCCTTCCCAGTCCTGTCTTTCTCTACCAGTGAAAATAAGACTCAGGATTCAAGCAGAGCCAGAACACTGCCAGGAGCTAGCACCCCAGGTGACAGCCTGGGGCTAGGAGCCGATGGCGTGGAAATGGTGCATCTTCTCTGCACGGAGGCCGCAGCGAGTCGGCCGCTTTGGGGAGAGGGTCTAGTAGCAGGAATAGTGAGACCTAGGGGGAGAGGGCGTCTCCTGCTTCTGAGAAAGGGAAGAATTGTAAAGAAGCGAGATGGGGAAGCCAGGGAGGCTTGCTGTACTGAGGCTGCCGCGCCCCCGTTCAGGTTCAGCTGGGTATGTCAGGAAGCACGGCTGAGGGTGAATGGTTTGTATTAGGGCAGGTGGGATAAGAAGACATAAAACTGAGCCAGGCACGATGGCACACGCCTGGAATCCCAGTGTTTGGGAGGCTGAGACAGGAGGATCACAGGTTCAAGGACAGCCTCAGCAAGTAGTGAGAATCTCATCAACCTAGGGAGACCCTGTTTCAAAATAAAAATAATAAAATAGGTCTGGGGGTATAGCTCAGAGGTAGAATGTCCCTGGGTTCAATCCCCAGTACAAAAAAAAAAAAAAAAAGGCAGAAAATAAAGAGCAGCCCAGGCTCTAGGGATGAAGGGATGGTGATGAGGCAGAGGCAACAAGGACTCCAAGGGAAGACAGCCACAGAAAGCGATGGGAACGGAGAGAGACCTGTGGGGGAGCAACAGGGACAGGGCTCGTCAATGGCAGGCCCAGGTGGACACGGGTGACATCGGTCACCTAGAGATGCTGCAGCAACCAGAGCCCCGCAGGTAATGAGCAGCTGGAGCCACTGCGGGTCATGGTTCACCCGGGGGCGAGAGAGAGCCCGACCTGCCACACAGGCTGGAAGCTGCAGCAGAGTTTCTTCCTCCCCTGTCTGTGTCCTCCCCACCAGGTCTCTGCTGATAAGAAAAGCCTGGGGCGCTTCTGTGGGCAGCTGGGGTCTCCGCTGGGCAACCCGCCGGGGAGGAAGGAGTTCCTGTCCCAGGGGAGCAAGATGCTGCTGACCTTCCACACGGACTTCTCCAATGAAGAGAACGGCACCACCATGTTCTACAAGGGCTTCCTGGCCTACTACCAAGCCGTGGGTGAGTGGCCTGGGGAACCCTTTCTCCAGCCTCAGTCATACCGAATGGTGGACAGAATCGGGGAACTTTTTTAATAAGAAGGAGCCAGAGACTGGCTTTCTTTGCTCCTTCCCCCCAAGAAGCTTTATCCAGTTGACCTGGGCTCTGTCCCCACTGGGCAATTCCCATAAATCGTTAGGACCTGGAGGAGAGCTAGGCAGCCAGGAGCTGACTCTACCTCAGGTGAGTGACTTCCGAAGGCTGTTTCTATGCTGGGTCAAGGTAGGAGGCAGGTTGGGGGGGGGGCGAGAGGGAGAGGTTCATGCCCACCCCTGCAGAGCCCAGCGTGGTGGCACATGCCTGTAATTCTGTAATTCCAGTGTTTGGGAGACTGAGACAGGAGGATCGCAGGTTTTGAGGACACTCAAACAATTTAGTGAGACCATGATTCAAAATAAAAAAGGAAAATAGGGCTGGGGGTGTAGCTTGGAAGGTAGAGTGCCTCTGGGTTCAATCCCCAGTATCAAAAAAAAAAAAAAAAAAAAAAAAAAAAAAAGCCGGGCATGGTGGTGCATGCTTGTAATCCCAGCATTTGGGTGGGAAGCTGAGACTGGAGGATCCGGGTTCGAGACCAGCCTCAGCTACTTAGTGAGGCTCTCCGCAACTTAGTGAGACCCTGTTTCAAAATAAAGAATAAAAAATAGGGTGGGAGTATAGCTCGGAGGTAGAATGCCCCTGAGTTCAATCCCCAGTACCGCAAAAAAAAAAAAAAAGTCATCTCCTGGCAGGAACTTAATTTGCCCCTTCCTCCTGGATTTCTCACAGACCTCGATGAATGCACTTCCCAGGGCGACTCCATGGGGGACCCCCAGCCCTGGTGCCAGCACCTCTGCCACAACTACATTGGCGGCTACTTCTGTTCCTGCCGTCCAGGCTACGCGCTGCAGGGGGACGGGCATTCCTGCCAGCGTAAGTCCGGCGGGTGTGGAGGGGTGCACGGCTCCCCAGGCGGGGCCAGCCCAAGAAAGCCCCCGTGACCCGGTCTGGCTCTGTTCTCACAGCCGAGTGCAGCAACCAGCTGTACACAGAGCCGTCGGGCTACGTCTCCAGCCTCGAGTATCCCCGGCCCTACCCGCCGGAGCTACGCTGCAACTACAGCATCCGGGTAGAGCGGGGCCTCACCCTCCACCTCAAGTTCCTGGAGCCTTTTGAAATTGACGACCACCAGCAAGTGCACTGCCCCTACGACCAGCTGCAGGTACACCATCCTACAGCTCCTCCCCCAAGACCCCGTCCTCTCCTCCCCCTCCCTGCCTCCTCCTGGAGCCTCTGGCCAGCCGGGACACGGACACCCAGCATCACCAAGGGCTGGAAGTGGGTCCTGGGATCCCTTTTCACCTGAGGCTGAAAACATACACAAGGCGAGATTCCACCCCCACCACCGAGCCACCAGGCTGATACCTAGGTGGCCCTGGGTGAAAATGTGCCAGCTGGGCAGGGTGGTGCACATCTGTGATCCCAGCACTCGGGAGGAGGATCGCAGGTTTGAGGCCAGTCTCAGCAACTTAGCGAGGCCTTCAGCAAGTTAGTAAGACCCTGTGTCAAAATAAAAACTAAAATAGGGCTGGTGGGTGTGGCTCAGAGGGTTTATTTCCAGAAAGAAAGAAGGGAGGGAGGGAGGAAGAGAGGGAAGGAGGAAGGAAGGAAGGAAGGAAGGAAGGAAGGAAGGAAGGAAGGGAGGGAAAGAAGGAAGGAAAGAAACATCCTAACTGGAGAAATAATTCCCCTCCTCATCCCCCATCAGATCTATGCCAACGGGAAGAACCTGGGCGAGTTCTGTGGGAAGCAAAGACCCCCCGACCTTGACACCAGAAGCAGCACCGTAGATCTGCTGTTCTTCACAGACGAGTCGGGGGATAGCCGGGGCTGGAAACTGCACTACACCACGGAAAGTAAGGTCCCAGGCTGGGGCACAGCTCAGCAAGACAGTTTGTGCCTAGCATGCACCAGGCCCTGAGTTCAATGCCTAGCACCAAAGATAGATAGATAAATAAATTATATATAAAATTTAAAAAATAATAATAATGATAATTAATAAATAAATGCAAAAACAAAGCCGGGCATGGTGGTGCCTGCCTATAATCCCAGTGCTTGGGGAGCTGAGACAGGAGGATCACAGGTTTGAGACCAGCCTCAGCAACTTAGCAGGGCCCTCAGCTTAGTGAGACTCTGTTTCAAAATTTAAAAAGGGCTGTGGGTGTAGCTCGGCGGTAGAACACCCCTGGGTTCAATCTCTGGGTACCAGAGAGAGAGAGAAGAAGGTGGTTCCTGGGGCCTCCCTTGCTGGCCAACAGTGGGGAGAAGGAAAGACAAGTGGCCTGAAACAAAGGATGCCCTCTGGTCCCCAACAGTCATCAAGTGCCCCTCGCCCAAGACCCTGGACGCGTTCACCATCATCCAGGACTTGCAGCCTCAGTATCAGTTTCGTGACTACTTCATTGCCACCTGCAAGCAAGGCTACCAGCTGGTGGAGGTGAGAGCCGGGGCTGAGGGGGAGCAGGGGCTCCCAGGAGGGGGCAGGGGCACGTCCACCCCCAACCGGAGCCATCGAGGACAGAGCTAGAAGAGCCATCTGCTCTCAGACTTGACTGCATGTTGGAAACACTCAGAGATTTTAAAAGATGACTGGGGAGCCGGGCGTGGTGGCACACACTTGTAATCCCAGCATTTGGGAGGCTGAGACCAGAGGATCCAGGTTTGCGGCCAGCCTCAGCTACCTAGTGAGGCACTCCGCAACTTAGTGAGACCCTGTTTCAGAATAAAGAATAAAAAATAGGGCTGGGGGTGTAGCTCGGAGGTAGAATGCCCCTGAGTTCAATCCCCAGTACCGCAAATAAATAAATAAATAAATAAAAGCTGCCTGGGCCCCCACTGGAGACTGATTCTCTCAGTCTGTGGTGCAGGCAGGCATTGGGATTATTTAAAACTACCCAGCTGCCAGGCCTGATAGGTCGTGCCTGTAATCCCAGTACTTAAGAGGCTGAGATAGGAGGATCGCAGATTGAAGGTCAGCCTCAGCAACTTAACAAGATGCTGTTTCAAAATTTAAAAAATAAATAAAAAGGGCTGGCAGTATATGCCCCGGGGTTCAATTCCCAGTACCCCCTCCCCATTACAAAGCATGAGGTTGCTGGGAGCAGGCAAGAGTCAAGAGGTAAGATGGTTGGGGCCACCACTTACCCTTACTCCGACCTTCTGTGTGTGATTCAGTGTCCCATCTGTGGCTCTGGACTGAGAGCCTGACTAGGGAGAAGTGAGAGGGACCACCTCCTTGGGGGAGCCGAGGCCGGAGAACCGCACTCCGTACCTACCGCTGCAGCGGGGGCTTGGGGTCTGACGGCACCTCTCACCTCCGCTCAACAGGGCGACCAGGCGCTGCTCTCCTTCACAGCTGTCTGCCAGGATGACGGCACATGGCATCGCGCCATGCCCAGGTGCAAGAGTAAGTCAAACCCAGGACGTGTCGCCCCCACCCCGGGGACCTCCCATCCCCCAGCCGTGGGGTCCAGACCAGGCTTCCTCCAGGAGGCCCTCCCCAACGTGTCCTTGGAGGCTGGGGCCCCTCTCAGGAGCCACTAAGCCCTCATCTCAGCAGGCCTGACGGGCTCTGCCAGGGCCCAACTCCATTCTGCCCGGCTCCCGTCCACTGCAAGCCCCCACTGCCCGCCCTCCCTAGGGGCCCACTTTCCCCGTAAGCTCCAGCGCCGTCAGTCTCTGCTCTCACCCCACCCTGCCGTCTCTCCAAGTCAGGGACTGTGGGCAGCCCCGGAGCCTGCCTAATGGGGACTTCCGGTACATCACCAAGAAGGGCGTGAACACCTACAAGGCACAAATCCAGTACGACTGCCACGGGCCCTACTACAAGATGCAGACCAGAGCGGGCGGCAGCGCGGCTGCGCGAGGTAGGGACGGACTTGATGACAGCCTTCTCCTTGGGACGGCCTCGGAGCTGTCTCCCAAGAGAATCCCTAGGGAATGTGGATCAAGGTATCTGCCCAGGGCCTGGGTCTCAGGGGCCTAAATTACAGTGCCAAGAAAGATCTAGTAGGTTTGAAGGAGGAGACGACTGAGCATATGCAAAGAAAAGACTTGAACCAGCCTAGTGTGGAGGCGCACGCCTATACTCCAGTACTCTGGAGGCCAAGAGAGGAGGATGGCAGGTTCAAGGCCAGCTTTGTCAACGGAGGGAGACCTCGTTTCAAAAAAAAAAAAAAGTCGGGCATGGTGGCGCACGCTTGTAATCCCAGCATTTGGGAGGCTGAGACTGGAGGATCCGGGTTCGAGGCCAGCCTCAGCTACTTAGTGAGGCAGTCCGCAACTCAGTGAGACCCTGTTTCAAAATAAAGAATAAAAATAGGGCTGAGGTTGTAACTTGGAGATGCAATGCCCCTGGGTTCAATCCCCAGTACCGCAAAAAAAAAAAAGAGCTGGGGTTGTAGGTCAGAGGCAGCGTGCCCCTGGGTTCAATCCCCAATATCATGGAAAGAAGTCCTCTGACCATATACAAATTATTCAAGCTTAGTTTCCTCATCTATAAGTTGAGGATAATACATCCCTGAAAATGTCCTGTGGTGCTTAAATGAGATAACGCAAGATAAAGTTCTTAGCAACAAGCATGTCACATTGTTAGCAACTAGGAAATGCAGCTACCATTATTATCTACAATTCCACCACCAAGATGCATCACTGATAAAATCCGGATATATCCCTTCCAAGTTGTATGTTTACTTTCACAAACAGGCCTTACATCGAACATATAGTTAAATCTTCTGATTTTTTTTAACTTAACATTAAAAGAAAAATATATGTATGGAGCCTCTTAACCTTCAATATTTATCCTTATCAATTTTAACAGGTTAACTTTCTAAATTTGGTACTCGAAATTGAACCAAGGGGCATTCAACCTCCAAACTATACCCCCAGCCCATTTTAATTTTGTTTTGAAACAGGGTCTTGCTAGGTTATCAAGAGCCTCACTCATTGCTGAGGCTGGTCTCGAACCTGCAATCCTCCTGTCTCAGCCTTCCAAGTATGTGCCACCACACCTGGCTTACAAGTTGACTTTGATCCTTGTATATGTTGGTGTAAGCCCACGCTCAGTGCTCACTGCCTGGTTTTCTTGCCTGTGACCTCCCATCTTGATGGTAGCACCTTCTCTCCTCAGGGCTGTACACCTGCACAGCCCAGGGCATCTGGAAGAACGAGCAGGAGGGAGAGAAGATTCCTCGGTGTCTGCCAGGTGAGTGGAATCCCCCAGGGGCCATCCTTAGTGGCCAGTGCTGTCCTGCAGCATCTCGAGAGGCAGCACAGAGAAAAAGAGACCAAGCTAGGGAGAGCCACGGAAGCTTAAAGTACAGAACAGAGAGGAGAGCCAGATGCAGGGACGCACACCTATTGTAATTCCAGTGCTTTGGAGGCTGAGACAGGAGGATTGCAAGGTCAAGGCCACTACTCGGTAACTTAGTGAGACCCTGCTTCAAAATAAAAAATAAAAAAGGCTGGAGGTATAGTTCAGAGGTAGAACCCCCATCCCACCCCGGGGTTCAATCCCCAGTAACACACACACACACACACACACACACACACACACACACACATACACACACAATAAGGGAAAGAAGAAAGGTACAAAGATGAGGAGGAGGAAGGTACCAGAAGAAAGGGAGAAAGGCACAGAGAACTAGAGAAATAGCCATAGTCCTGACATTCTAGCATTTTCACTGAGCAGATAGGGAACTGGGGAGTAAATGCAAGAGAAATCCCAGGAAGAAAGTCACACAGAGGAACAAGGAGAGGCTGCCAGCAACAGGTTAAAGAGTGGGCGTGGGGAGGAACGGGTTGCAAAACCGTGGGGCAAACCCACAATGGGATTCCACTCAGCAATAAAGAAGAACCAAATTCTGTCCTTTGCAGAAAAATGGCAGGACCTGGAGGACATTATGCTAATGAGATCAGCCAGTCACAGAAAGTGAAGGGTCTATGTTTTCTCTTATATGCGAAGCTAGGGAGTAGTGGGGACACCAGCGGGATTCCAGATGATGGAGGAGAAACTCCAGTGGAGCCAGGGAGGTGTCTAGGGGAGGAGGGAGGACGGGGAGAATCCAAGACGGAATCGCTTCCATCAACACATGCACATATGTGAGAATACCCATGTCAGTCCCGACACCCCGTATGGGGAAGGGGATGGAGAATGGAGGGGGACGCAGGGAAGCCCACGGTGCTGTGTGTGTGTGTGTTGCCATCACTATGATTTACATTATGAAGTGAGACTATAGTGCACCAATAAACAAATATTTTTAAAAAGAACAGGTGTGGGGATGGAGAGAAAAGGGCAAAAGCTGAAAAGAAGGAAAGAGCCAGGCGTGGGGGGCGCACACCTGTAATCCCAGTACTCGGGAAGCTGCCACAGGAGATTGCAGCTTGGAGGCCAGCCTCAGCAATTTAGCAAGGCCCTCAGCAGCTTAACAGGACCCTGTCTCAAAGTGAAAAATAAAATAAGGCTGGGGATGTAGTCCAGAGGTAGAACATCCCTGGGCTTAATCCCCAGTACCAAAGAAGAAGAAGACGAAGAGGAGAGGGGGGGGGGGCGAGGAAAGGACCTGCCTGGCATGGCAGGAAGAGCTGGCAGGACCTGGAGCTGATGGTCCTCGTCCTCCCTGTCTGTGCAGTGTGCGGCAAGCCTGTGCACCCCGTGGAGCAGAAGCAGCGCATCATCGGAGGGCAAACCGCCAAGCTGGGCAACTTCCCCTGGCAGGCGTACACTCTCAAGTATGGGCGAGGCGGCGGCGCCCTGCTGGGTGACCGCTGGATCCTCACGGCCGCCCACACCCTCCACCCCAAGGACCACAACACCCAGAGCAACGCCACCACGGACGTGTTCCTGGGCCACACCAACGTGGAGGAGATCATAAAGATGGGAAACCACCCGGTCCGCAAGGTCCACGTCCACCCAGACTACCGGCAGGACGAGTCCCACAATTTCGAGGGGGACATCGCCCTGCTGGAGCTGGAAAACAGTGTGACCCTGGGCCCCAACCTCCTCCCCATCTGCCTCCCCGACAACGAGACCTTCTACGACAGGGGTCTCATGGGCTATGTCAGCGGCTTTGGGATAACGGAGGAAAGGATCGCTTTTGACCTCAGGTTCGTCCGTCTGCCCGTAGCCCAGCGGCAGGCGTGTGAGCGCTGGCTCCGGGACAAAAAGAGCGATGAGGTGTTTTCTGCAAACATGTTCTGTACGGGGGACCCGTCGCTAAAGCAGGATGCGTGCCAGGGTGACAGCGGAAGTGTTTTTGCAGTGCGGGACCCCGACAATGACCGCTGGGTGGCCACGGGCATCGTGTCCTGGGGCCTGGGCTGCAGCAAGGGGTACGGCTTCTACACCAAGGTACTCAACTATGTGGACTGGATCAAGAAGAAGATGGAAGAGGAGGGCTGAGCCCAGAAGTCACCAGGTCAGAATCCAAGGTGCGGTGTGTAAAACAGAGATCTGGCCCGTTTGTGATAACCACTAAGAACCCACATTAAAGTCACTGACGCAGAAAGATGCCATGTGAAATAAATTCATTCTCTCTCTCTCTCTCTCTGTTTTGTTGTTTAGTTTTGCTGCTTGCCATTCTGGGGATCAAACTCAGGACCATGAGTGTGCAAAGTACATGCTCTACCACTGAGCTGTACCCCTGACCCCATCAATTCTTTGTGTGTGTATGTTAGTTACTGAGGATTGAGCCCAGGGGCATTCTACCTCCAAGCTATACCCACAGCCCTATTTTATTTTGAAACAGAGTCTCACTAAGTTGATAAGAGTCTCACTAGTTGCTGAGGTTGTCTTCGATCTGTGATCCTCCTGTCTTAGCCTCCCAAATACTGGGATTACAAACATGCACCACGCCTAGCTATAATTTTTTTTTTTTTTTTTAAAGCTGGGCATGTTGGCACACCCTTGTAATCCCAGTACTTGAGAGGCTGAGACAGGAGGATTGCAGGTTCAAGAACAGCCTGGACAATATAGCAAGACTCTATATTGTCAACCTAGCAAGACCCTGAGACCCTGATTCAAACTAAAAAATAAAAATAGGGCTGGAGCTGTGACTCAGAGGTAAAACTCCCCTGGGTTCAATCTTCAGTACCAAAAAAAAAAAAAAGTTACATTCTTTTTTAAATAGTCCAACCCATATTCTTTTTTTGGGGGGAGGGGGCGGGGAGGAAGGGGGCGGAATAATGGGGATGGAACCCAGGAGCATTCTACCTCCGAGCTACAACCTCAGCCCTATTTTATTTATTATTTGGAAAAAGGGTCTCCCTAAGTTGCTGAAGCTGGCCTCAAACCTGTGATCCTCCTGTTTCAGCCTCCCCAGTACTGGGATTACAGGTGTACGACATCACGCCCAGTTTACATTATTAAAATTATTAAAAATAACCGGAGGATCCGGGTTCGCGGCCAGCCTCAGCTACCTAGTGAGGCACTCCGCAACTTAGTGAGACTCGGTTTCAAAATAAAGAATAAAAAATAGGGCTGGGGGTATAGCTCGGAGGTAGAATGCCCCTGAGTTCAGTCCCCAGTACCGCAAAAAAAAAATGAAATAAAATAAAATAAAATTATTAAAAATAATTTTTATTCTTTAAGATATATTTAGGAGCTCATCAGAAAGGCTGACTCTCCAGCTTCACCTCAACCTCAGTGAAGCAGAGCCTGCTGAGACTTAGCAGGGTAATTTTTATGTACCTGAGTTTGAAGAGCACTGTCGCAGGAGGATATCAAACTCCCGAGCACATCTTAGAGGATCTATATGATTTGGCTCAGCTCAGCTTTTAGCCTCAACTTCAGCAACGCCCCTTCTTAACTTCTTAAAACATACACTTCAAGTCATACATACTTTACAATTCTACGTATCCATTTTGTTCCTCGGTTTAAATAACCTTTTCTTCCTAGTTACCAAGAACCAATTGAAAATTTTTTCTATGGTTCCTCTGAAGACTTAGGTATATCCTCTATGTAATTCCGCTGACTGTTATCTTTCTCTCCTAGTATGCACTTGATAGACTGTAAGTCTTTGTGTTTCTTTTATACTAGACTGTGAACTTTCCAAGGGGAGGTGTTATTTCATATTCAGTTGTGTTGTTCTCAATGGTTCCTAATACACACTTGGTGAATGAATGATAGGTTTCAAAAGTAAGTATTAGGTAGTGGCTGTATTTCATAGAGTCATTACATTTAAAAGGTAGAAAGATTTTACTGATCACCTACCTTCTATTGGAAACCTAAGCTTCCAAGGTTGAATGACTTTTCAAAAATTACTGATATGGTAACATTTTCTTGATATACTAGGCAACCTGTAAAATGCGCAGCTGATAAACATGTTTTTCTCATTCTGGTATTGTGATGAACTAAATTTCCAGTAAGATAAAGAGGAATAAATGGGTTATTCTTGCAAAAAAAAAAAGATATATTTAAAGATCAGAAAAGAGCCGGGTGTGGTGGCGCACGCTTATAATCCCAGCATTCGGGAGGCTGAGACCGGAGGATCCGGGTTCACGGCCAGCCTCAGCTACCTAGTGAGGCACTCCGCAACTTAGTGAGACTCAGTTTCAAAATAAAGAATAAAAAATAGGGCTGAGGGTATATCTCGGAGGTAGAATGCCCCTGAGTTCCATCCCCAGTACCGCAAAAAAAAAAAAAAAAAGAATAAAAAATAGGGCTGGGGGTGTAGCTCGGAGGTAGAATGCCCCTGAGTTCAATCCCCAGTACTGCAAAAATAAATAAATAAATAAAAATCAGAGAAGGAACCAAAACTTGGAGTAAATATTACAAGCCTTTATAAAATAATATTGTGTTATTGCCGGGCAAGTTGGCACACACTTGTAATCCCAGGCCCTCTGCAACTTAGTGAGACCCTGTTTCAAAATAAGGAATAAAAAATAGGGCTGAAGGTGGGGCTCCGAGGTAGAATACCCCTGAGTTCAATCCCCAGTACTGAAAAAAAAAAAGAAATATTGTGTTATTGTGCAAGCGACGTTGGGGACTTGTTTGAACAATTTTACATGATTCAACACATAAGAATCATTGCAGTTAGAACATTCCCAAGCAGTGATGAGTTCCAAGCCCACGGTAGGCCCACAGTCCGTCCTCCACACCCTCAGGGCCAAGTGCTTTTCTTTCTTTCTTTCTTTCTTTCTTTCTTTCTTTCTTTCTTTCTTTTTTTTTTTTTTTTGTGTGTGTGTGTGCAGAGGATCCAACCCAGGGCCTCATACATGCTAGGCGAGCACTCTGTCACTGAGCTACCTCCTCAGCCCAAGTGCTTTTCAATATCCAAGGTTCTACAAGCTTCAGAAATGCAATGAACTAAGCTGAGCGTGGTGGCGCACGCTTGTAATCCCAGTACTTGGGTGGCTCAGACCAGAGGATCCGGGTACACAGCCAGCCTCAGCTACCTAGTAAGGCACTCCGCAACTTAGTGAGACCGGGTTTCAAAATAAAGAATAAAAAATAGGGCTGGGGGTATAGGTCGGAGGTAGAATTCCCCTGAGTTCAATCCCCAGTACCAAAAAAAAAAAAAAAAAGCAATGCACTGTCTGTTATGTAACATCCCTCTCCTCCACCCCCACCCCCCCACCCCTGCAACACCCTGTAATAAAAAACAGATGATTTAAATATTCACAGTAAGCTGGGCAGGGTGGCACACACCTGTAATCCCAGTCAGTATTTGTGAGACTGAGACAGGAGGATGGCAGGTTCAAACAACTTAGAGAGACTCTCAGCAACTTAGTGAGACCCTGTTTCCAAATAAAAATAAAATAGGTATAGCCCAGAGGTAGAAGACCTCTCAGTTCAATCCCTAGTACCACGAAAGAAAAAATAAAATAGGGCCGAGGGTGTAGCTCAGAGGTAAAATGTCCCTGGGTTCAATTTCCAGTACTCCACACACAAAAATAAAATAAGATAAAAAATAAAAAGGGCTGGGGATGTAGCTCATAGATAGAATGCCCCTGGGTATAATCCTCAGTACCAAACAAACAACAGAAAAAAAAAAAACAGACTATGACATAATGCAACAAAAAGTACTACTGTCATTTAAGGTACAGAAACAGAGAAGTGGCATGATGTTCAGAGTCCCCAGACAATTTTAAGCCAATCACCCAAAATATTTTTGGCTGATTGAAGTGACATTAGCTGGAAGCAGACACCCTAAGGGGTCTGCTGATGAGTGGTGTACATGTGCATTTGTACCGGAGCGGGAGAGGGAGGCCGCACCAGGTGCCCACGGGGAGCCCATAGCCAACAACCAGGAAAGGAGCTTGGACTCAGGGGCATGCTACCTCTGAGCTACACTCCCAGTCCCATTTTTTTTTTTTTTTTTTTTTTTTGAAACAGGATCTCATTAGAGTTGCTGAAAGTCTCACTACTTTCTGAGGCTGTCTTGAACCTGTGATCCTTCTGTCTCAGCCTCCCAAGTACAGGGATTACAAGCATGTGCCACGATGCTCAGCTGAAAGGCTTGAGGAGGCTCAAGGCCACCGGGAACAAAAAAGGGAACTTCTATAAACTGCTGGGAAAAAAAAACCAAAATGACTCCATTACATTGTGTCACCAGGAGAACCCCCTCAGAGCAGGCTGAGTTCACCTACATCCAACATAGGTGACTAATGCTTTGCAAAATCTCTCTCTCTGAGAATTTCTGCTGAGTCCCTTGGGTTCAGCTGTCCTCCACCCTTGACTCCCTTTGGAGTCCGCCAGTTCCACTCAGGCCTGAGAGCCCTCCCCTCCAGAGGCCCCTGAATTCTGTCCTTCTGTCCTGAGTGTTCCCCTCTGCTATGCACTCAGGCACACTTTGCTTTTATCTCAGCTTCTGTGAATTTTTATTCTAACCATCCTCTTTTTCTTCTTTTGGAAACCTTAGGTGGTTCTTGCTTCCTGTCTAAGACGAAAAGGCATTTTAATTTTATCTGCGAAGAGGTAGACACCCAGCAAAACCTGAGCACATTATGCCAAAAATACTTCACACTCCATCCCAAGCAATGAAGACAGGAGAAACAATTGGCTTCCACATTAAACATAAGGGGAGACACAGGTGGCAAACAGCCTATTTGGAGATCAGACAGAACAGTGGGGAAAGTTACAGTGAGCTCTTTCCAGGCAGTCGCTCGCTGGTGTACTATGTCCTTTTTTATTGTAAAACAAAAGCTGTACCCCCGGGAAACAAAGTCCATTAGGAGACGCTCCCTTTAGGTTGATGCTCCCTCGTTTGGGGTTCCCTCATTGTGGCTCCTGTTGCCACTTTCATGTGGTTCCCACTACATATCCAGTTTCCCCTTTCTCTGACTCAAGAGTGGTGTGTTAGTCAGTTTTCTATTATTATAACAAGATGCTTGAAATAATATACTTAAAAAGAGGAAAGGTTTGTCTGGGCTCATGGTTTGACAGGTCTTAGTCCATGATCAGTTGGCCCCGTTACTTCTTTGGGCCTGTGATAAGGCAGCACATCGTGGCGGGGAGTGCATGCTGGAGCAAAGCTGTTCACCTCAGGGTAGCCAGGAAAAGAGAGAGAGAGAGAGAGGCGCCCCCCCCCCCCCCGACTTAGAGCCTCCCGGTAGCCCCACCTCTTAAAGGTTCCCTCACTTTCCAGTAGCTCCACGATGACGCCTTCAACACATGGACCCTTGGGAGAATTCCAGAGCCAAACTATAGCAGCAAGAACATCCAAAATCCATTTCCCCAGTCCTCTTACCACAGTGGAGAGATGCTGAACCTTTCAAAGACAGCATTTTACTTGTTTTTTATTTTATCTATTTGTGTGTGTGTGTGTGTGTGTGTGTGTGTGTGTGTGTGTGTGTGTTGCTAGGGATTGAACCCAGGGGCATTCTACCTCCAAGCTACACCCCCCAGCCCAATTTTTATTTGGAAACAGGGTCTCGTCAAGTTGCTGAGGCTGGCTTTGAACCTGCCATCCTCCTGTCTCAGCCTCCTAAATACTGGGATTATAAGCATTCGACATCATGCCCCACTAAAGGCATCTTCTTATAACTGTATAAAAAAATAAAAAGAGAAAGCATGTGAGTATGAAGAAGTGGCTGAAGAAAATCTTTGTGGTGATAAATAGTTCTGTGTATGACTGGCAGTTATGTGAAAGGCAGATATGAAGCAGTGGCCCAGGACTGTTCACACACATTGTAACTACCTACGTTTTCTTGTGTTGCTATTACCCTACAGATGCGACCACCAGGGGGAAATGGGTGAATGGACAAGGCTCCTCTATATGTTGTCTTTGCAACTTCTGGTAAATTTGTATTTCAAAAGAGAGAGGATGAGCTGGG
>PVLC010020888.1:16644-28761 GCA_004027655.1 Graphiurus murinus
AAAAAAAAAAAAAAAGGCGGCAGGGTGGGGGTCAGCCAGGCATAGTGGCGCACACTTGTAATCCCAGTACTCTGGAGAATGAGACAGGAGTATCTGGGTTCGTGGCCAGCCTCAGCTATTTAGTGAGGCCCTTCGCAACTTAGTGAGACCCTGATTCAAAATAAAGAATAAAAAATAGGACTAGGACTGGGGGTATAGCTCGGAGGTAGAATGCCCCTGGGTTTAATCCCCGGTACCACAAAAAAAAAAAAAAAAAAAAAAAAGGAGAGAGAGGGTCAGCCAGGCATAGTGGCGCACACTTGTAATCCCAGTACTCTGGAGGATGAGACAGGAGGTTCTCGGCCAGCCTCAGCTACTTTGTGAGGCCCTCTGCAACTTAGTGAGACCCTGTTTCAAAATAAAGGATAAAAAATAGGGCTGGGGGTATAGCTCGGAGGTAGAATGTCCCTGAGTTCATCCCCAGTACCGGAAAAAAAAAAAAAAAAACAGACGCATATTGTTCTCGAGTGATTTGCAAGGCAGCATGACTGATACCCTTTAAGCCACCATGAATGATAGCCTAGTCCTTCTAGGCCTGGCGCCGACCACTTTCCAGCTCTGATGGCTGGTGGTGATTAATTTAGACCTTCTTCCTGTTGTTCACCCAGGGAAATGATCTTGTAGTACAGTTTACCCTGCAGAGCCCAAACCTGCCGCACAGTACAGGCAGCAGCAAAGGGGGAATTAATTCCTTCACCACTAACTCAGCCTATCCTCAAGGACAGAACCAAATAAAATAGACTGAAGATTCTCTTGGGAAGGGATAAATTTTCTTTGTTTTTGGTACTAGGGATTAAACCCACGGGCATTCTACTCCAAGCTACACTCCCAGTCCTTTTATTTATTTATTTATTTATTTATTCATTCATTCATTCATTCATTCATTTATGTATTTTTATTTTTATTTTTGCAGTACTGATTATGTAACCTGGGGGCACTCTACCTCCGAGGTACAGCTCCAGCCCTATTTTTTATTATAGAACGCTCTAGAATTTCTGGAATTCTACCTTGGGTAAACAAGTAAAGTGTAAGAGTTACATTTCCCTGGACTATAGTGAAGGGGATAGATATCAAAGTTCATTACATACTATTTCTTTTTCTTTTTCGGTACTAGGGATTGAACCAGGGGCATTCTACCTCAGAGTTACATCTTCAGTCCTATTTTTATTTAATTTTATTTATTTATTTAGTACTGGGGATTGAACCAATGAGCATTCTATCTCCAACCTACACCCCTAGTCCTATTTTTTATTCTTTATTTTGAAACAGGGTCTCACTAAATAGTGGATGGCCTCACTAAGTAGCTGAGGCTGGTCGCAAACCTGTGATCCTTCCGTCTCAGCCTCCCAAGTACTGGGATTACAAACATAAGCCACCATGCCCGACTTTTTGTGTGTGTGTGGTACTGGGGATTGAACCCAGGGGCATTCTACCTCTGAGCTACACCCCTAGTCCTATTTTTTATTCTTTATTTTAGAAACAGGGTCTCACTAAGTTGCAGAGGGCCTCACTAAGCAGCTGAGACTGGCAGCGAACCCAGATCCTCTGGTCTCAGCCTCCCAAGTACTGGGATTACAAGCGTGTGCCACCATGCCAGCCCTTTTATTAATAAGTTTTTATTTTGAAACAGGGCCTTGCTAAGTTCCTGCAGCTGGCCTCAAATCTGCAATCCTCCTGTCTCAGCCTCCCAAGTACTGGGATTACAGGTCTGTGCCATCACACCTGGCTTGAACTTCCTTTTTCTGTTAACTTGTCAGAATCTTGGCTCATTTTTTGCCAGAAGGGAAATGTTCCTATCACAGATCACATTTCTCAATCTTCCCTCAAGAGGAACCTCTTTCTCCCACTTACTCATCTGCAGTAACGGGCAGCGGATGCAGGAGGTAATGAGGGGCACAGTCAAGGAACGCACGATGGCTTTGTGCCACCTGGTCGAATAAAGACCTGACAGCATCCTCATGGAGGCTCCTGTCTGTCATGGGGCCTGTGATTCTGAGGCCCTTCTACCAGAGCTGGCCTGCTTACCTCGTGTGTTTACTCTCCAGTCCAAAGTCAACTGTTGAATTTGGCCCTTTGGGTCTACACAAGGTCAGAGTCCTTTTTCATCAAACCCAAACACATCCCTGTTGGCTTCTGGTAAAAACTGCTCTCCTAAAAGCTGCACACCACAATAGGCCAGAGTTCCCCTGAGCTCTTATTCTCCATCCTCAGCTTTCAGAAGACACATGGTTAGGCCGATCATCACCCCAAAATACCTCTCCTGTCCTTGAGTTTTCTGTCTGTCTATCTATCTATCTATCTATCTATCTATCTATCTATCTATCTATCTATTGTGGTACTGGGGATTGAACCCAGGTATGCTATACCACTGAGCTAGAACCCCCAGCCCATTTTTGTGTGTTTGTGGTACTGGGGATTGAACCCAGAGGCATTCTACCTCCCAGCACGTTTTTTTTTAATTGGTGCATTGTAATCATACATGTTAATGAGGAACAAGCTGGTAGAGGCATACAAGCACACAGCGCTCATTTAACCTTTCCTCAATTCCCACCCCATTCCCTTCCCCCTCCTTCCTTCTCATGTTCGGTTTAGTGATTGACTTTTTATTTCTTTCTTTTTAAACAAGAAAAACTCTCTAGGTTGCTGAGAGTCTCACTAAGTTGCTGAGGTTGTCCTCGAACCTGCAATCCTCCTATTTCAGCCTCCCAAGTACTGGGATTATAGGGGTGCACCACCACACCTGGTTTGTTTTTTATTTTTATTTTTATTTAGAGAGTACGCCTCTCCAAAAAAGGAAAGGAAAGGAAGGATGAAAGGAAGGGAGACAAGAGGTTTGTTTGTTTATTTTTGGGTGTGTGTCTGTGTGTTACTAGGAATTGAACCCAGGAACTCCCACATGCTAGGCAAATACTCTACCTCTGAATTATACCCCCAGCACTTTTTATTTTATTTTGAGACAGGGTCTCACTAAATTGCCCAGGCTAACCTAGATTAGAATACAGTTACGTGCCATCAAGCCTCACTCTGAATTTCCTTAGTTTTTCTTTTTTAGTAAGTCATAATATTGCATTATTTAAATGAGTACTAATGGAAAATTAATTTTCAGGTGACATATTGAAACAATTCATGCTTTGAAAAGGTCTTAAACAGCCAATTCTAACTATTCACAATATTCGGTAAATCTTAGCTGGATGAAAGGAGAAAAGTTGAATTCCCCATTTTCATGACAATTGAAAATGAGTTGCTAGATGCCTGAACTCCATGATACAGCAGTGCTCTTACTACAGTCCCCTCTATGGGTCTGGAGTCTTTTTTTCGTGTGTGTGTGTGTGTGTGTGTGTGTGTGTATTTTACTAGGGATTGAGCCCAGGGGCATTCTACCTCTGAGCTACAACCCCATCCCTATTTTATTTTTCATTTAGAAACAGAGGTCTCACTAAGTTGCTAAGGGCCTCACTAAATGACTGAGGCTGGCTTTGAACCTGCGATCCTCCCGTTTCAGCCTCCCAAGTACGGGGATTATAGGTGTGCACCACCACGCCCAGCTTCTGGAGTCTTGATGTGCAATAAAGTTAAGTCAGCCAGAGTTGGATTATAAACATGCTTTATTGTAAGTAGATAATGAACATTGAGAGGGGCAATGCAGATGGAATTTCAAACAGGTAGAGAAGTACACCCAAAATTAAGGTATCCGTGTAGGAGAGTACATGGTAGGAGTGCCCCCTTCCATGTTGGTACTAATTACAGGTGTTAGACCACCACTGGATAACCAACCCCATTCTGTGATCAGGCTGTTCCTCCAGCCAAGTACCTTGACAATCAACTTCTATTTCAATCATACCCTGTGTCATCACTCAGTCATAGTAAAATAGTGGGACTCTTGGGAGGAACTGAAGGACTGGAGAGGCTGGCGGTATATGCAAGGGTTAGTCCCTGCTGGGGATACTATTTTCCTGCATAGTCTTCTTTATCCAGTCAATATAGTTCTTGACCTTCGTGTAGATACCATAGGTCCCACACTTGGGTCCCCAAGACACCAGACCAGCTACATAGAACTTGGGGTTCTCTTCATTGGGGACCGGTAGAGCAAAAGCCCCGCCACTGTCTCCTTGACAGCTGTCGACGCCCATCTCCCCACCGGCACAGATCATGTTGTCGGTGAAGACGTACGCTCTGGCATCCACTTTGGAGTCGTCCCCTTTCACCTCTCGGCACTTTTGTAAAGAAGTGACGGGTAACTTTGCGCCCCTGAGTATCATAACATGATCTTTTATCTCCGTCCGGCCCCAGCCTGCGATCATTCCCAGGTCTCCCCGGGAGGGGTTGTATTCTGCCGAGGAGCCTGGCAGGCAGATGGGGGAGACGGTGGGCCCCATCTTCACCGGGTCTTTTAGCTGCACCAGCGCAATGTCATTGTCAAAATTCGTCCGTGTGTTTGGGTCGCTCACCAGCTTCCAACCCGGGTGGATAATCACACGTTCAGCGGTGAGCATCTGGGCCGCGTTCAGACGTGATGTTTGCACCGTGGTGGACCCGACGTACATTGGCGGGTCGGGGTTCCCCTCCACGACGTGGGCAGCCGTCAGCACCCAGTACTCATCAATGAGAGCCCCGCCAGCCCACGGCTCCTTAAAGAAGACTTGCCAGGGGAAATTCTGAATCTTTGCACGGGATCCTCCAAATATCCTCTGTTGTGTTTCGAAGGGCTCGCTGGGGACTCCGCAGACTAGGAAAGAGTAAGGAGGAGGTGGGGAAGGCACAGGAAATGATTCTGGCCTTCGGGAAATCTCCTAGCCACTCAAAGACGTGGACCTGCCTGGCAGCTGAGTCCTCCAGCACAAGACCGACCTACGTGGCCTCGCCTTACCTAGACACCCCCCTTGCCAATGCCACGAACAGCCTCGTGGGAGACATTGACTACCAGGGGCCGTGTGTGTCTAGATGAGCCCGGGTGTTACACGACCCACAGCTCGACCTACAGCCCCTCTGGGGTACAGTCAACGCCCAGGTTCAGGGTGTGAGGCCAGATGCCCAGCTGGGAGCAGGGGCTGGAAAACTCTTTCCTCACACAGATGGTGCAGAAGGCAAGCATTCTTGTTTTTTTGTTGGTGGTGGTTTTGGTTTTGGGGCTTTTGTTTTGTTTTTGGTTTTTGGTTTTTGGTTTTTTTTTTTTTTTTTTTTTTTTTTTTTTTTTTTTTTTTTTTTTTTTTTTTTTTTTTTTTTTTTTTTTTTTTTTTTTTTTTTTGCAGTACTGAGGATTGAACTCAGGGGCATTCTACCTCCGAGCTATACCCCCCAGCCCTATTTTTTATTCTTTATCTTGAAACAGGGTCTCACTAGGTTGCAGAGGGCCTCACAAAGTAGCTGAGGCTGTGGAGGCAAGCATTCTATCTTCCTGGTTACACCCGAGCCCCTCCTAGCAACCCACAGGAGAGCCCAAGGTGTAAAGAGAAGGCTCTCTTCTTGATCATGTGTGTGCGTGTATGAATGATGTTAGGGATTGAACCCAAGGGCATTCTACCTCCGAGCTACATTCCTAGCCCTATTTTTATTTTTGATTTGGAAATAGGGTCTCGTTAAGTTTCTGAGAGCCTTGCTAAATTGCTGAGGCTGACCTCAAATTCTGCAATTGTCCCGTCTCAGCCTCCCAAGTACTGGGATTACAGATGTGCACCACCATGCCTGGCTTATACAAACTTTTCATATAATAAGTATTTACCTAGGATTCTTCTTCTTCGTTTTGTATTTTGTGGTACTGGGGGTGGAACCCAGGGGATTTCTACCTCCAGACTACACCCCCAGGCCTGTTTTTTATTCTTTATTTTGAAACAGGGTCTTGCTAAGTTGTGGAGGGTCTCACCAGATAGCAGCAGCTGGCTGCAAACCCGGGGTCCTCCTGTCTCAGCCTCCCAAGTACTGAGATTATAAGGGCATGCCACCACAGCAGGCTTAGGCTTCTTCTTTCTGAGTGTTGATTACCCATTCTCAATTTTCAGGTCCTGTTTTTTGCAATTCTGTATCTGCTTGCCACACCTGAGTCACCAGGCTAACCCGGCCCTGGTGGCCACCAGCTGTCAGCAGCTGACTCTTGTTTCCCTGCAAGCCCACGTGACGCGGTGCACTTGAGGGAATTCCCATAGCCGGCGATACCTCCCCCTCACTTCGGTGGACACTGGCAGGCCTGGCCTAAGTCTTTTCCCAAGAAGATTACGGCCACTTTCAGAAGGCGAGCCCCACTGCCCTGCACCCGCGGCTCGGGTCTCCGCCCACGCAGGAGCCCTGCTTACCTGGAACACATCTCGGCAGCTCAGCGCCCAGCGCCTCATTCATCCAGGTCCCGTTAACAGCACAGCGGTACTCCCCTGCAACAGCACGGGGGACACGAGTCACACGCGCCCCTTATCTTCTCTCTTCCATTTCCCGCTTTCAGGCACACACCGCCTTTGCTCCTCTGGGACTTGAGCAGGGGTCAGATCAAACCAGCTAAAAAAGAATCTTGATAACAACCCCACACACACACCGGCCCCCACATCCCTCAGGCCTCCATCCTGCCAAGGAAGGGAAAGAGCAAGCGCCGAAGCAGAAGGGAGAAAGGCTGCAGCAGAGACTCGCAAAGCATCTCAAACAGGAACATAAATTAAAAATAGCAGAGTAGAGCGGAGTATGGAAGCACATGCCTGTAATCCCAGTACTTGGGAGGCTAGGACAGGAGGATCGCAGATTTGAGGCCAGCATCAGCAATTTAGCAAGATCCTCAGCAACTTCCCAAAACTCTGTTTCAAAATAAATTTAAAAATGCCAGGTGTGATGGCTCATGTCTGTAATCCCAGTACTTGGGAGGCTGAGGCAGAAGGATCACAGATTCAAAGCCAGCCTTGGCAACTTAGCAAGGCTCTCAGCAACCTAGTGAGACCCTGTTTCCAAACAAAACATAAAATCAGGCTGGGGGTATAGCTTGGAGGTAGAATGCCTCTGAGTTCAAACCCTAGTACCACAAAATAAATAAACAAACAAATAAATAAAAAGGTCTTTGGGTGTAGCTCAGAGGTAGAATGCCCCTGGGTTCAATCTTCCTAATATATATATATATATATATATATATATATATATATATATATATATATATATATATTAAAGCAATGTAGTAGGTCATACTGTGTTTCATCCAGTACTACCAAGACCACTAATCAGGAAAGACAAAACCAGGAGCACTGGCACACACCTGTAATCCCAGCTATTTGGGAAGCAGGAGAATTGCAAGTTCAAGGCTAGCCTGGGCAATTTAGCAAGACCCTATCTCAATGGGCGTGGTCGCCCACCTCTGTAATTCTAGTACTTGGGAAGTTGAGACAGGAGAATCTCAGGTTTGAGGCCAGCCTCAGCAATTTAGCAAAGACTCTCAGACATTTAGCAAGACCCTGTTTCAAAATAAAAAGTAAAAAGGGCTGGGGATATATAGATCAGAGGTAGAATGTCCCTGGGTTCAATCCCCAGTACCAAAAAAAAAGAAACCCTGTTTCAAAATTAAAAAGGGCTGGAGTGTAGTGGCACACACTTGAAATCCCAGTACTTAGGAGGCTGAGATAGGAAAATCCGGGTTTGCAGCCAGCCTCAGGTACTTAGTGAGGCCCTCCACAACATAGTGAGACCTTGTTTCAAAATAAAGAATAAAAAATAAGACTGAGGGTAAAATAGCTCAGAGGTAGAATGCCCCTGGGTTCCATCCCCAGTACCGAAAAAAAAAAGAATAAAAAATAGGGTTGAGGGTGTAGCTCAGAGGTAGAATGCCCCTGGGTCCAATCCCCAGTGGTGCAAAAAAAAAAAAAAAGGGCTGAGGTGTGAGGAGTAGCTCAGTGTAAGGCACCCCTGGGTCCCACCCCCCAGTTCTGCAAGGAAGGAAGGAAAGAAGAATCCAGTCTTCAGAACGTGGTGACTGACACAGAAGTGGTCCTCTTATGGATTTTAGGTGAAATAACTGGTGCGAAGGTGGATAAGCCCTGAGATGGATATCATCAGCGGAGTTGCTGCAGCTGCAAAGGAGAGGTGGTGACCTCTAGGACTCCCCACACGTGCCCTAAGAACATGCCCCACCCCACATGAAAGCCGCGTCTGTGGACCAAGCCAAGAGGATGACGACCTTGACAAGGTCCGCTCCACCTGTCTCCAGTCCGGGAAGACTGTGCTGTTCACCCTCCAACCCTGCCCACTCCTTCTCTCTCTTTTCTCCAGTAGAAGAAACCTACCGCCTTCTTCATGTTCCATGTAGTAATAGGGCTCCTCGCATGTGTAGCGAATGACAGAACCAAATAAGGTGTTTTCTGGATCTTTGACTTTACCGTTCGGAATGGGTTCAGGAGCGCCACAGTCCACGGCTACAAGAGGGGAAGGAGGAGACTGATGGTCAGGACAGCCCTTCCTCCCAGGAAGAGTTATGGGGCCAGTTCCATCTCACTCCCTCTCCACCCCCTGACCCGAAGCACGGCTGGACGGGTCTCCCCACACCAGCCTCTCTGAGCCCTGCCAATCCAAATGTTCTCAGTGGTCGGCGGAGGCTCCTGTGGAAGCCAGGAATGCACCCACCTGGGGCCGTTAACTACCAGTCCCAGCCCCTTTCTTCAGAAGAAATCTGCTAGTCTAACTGCCCTGGAACCAGATAAGGGCTGGGTCTACAAAATCCTCTATGACTGGCTTCCCTTCAAAACCCCAAACCCCTCTCTCAGAAGCCATGCATTTGAATTTTGATGTGCTAAGCTTTCAGATCCCTTTGGGAGGGAGGGAAAAAAAAAAGAGTTCCACATTGCAGAGACACATACGTTGACATTTCAGTTTGGAATGACTCCACTGCCCGTTGCTCTGACAAGTAGAATAGAAAGATGTGGCGCCAACACTTCCCTGGAGAATAATAGACATCACCATTAATTTGTAGAGAGATATATAGGAAATCAAAATCAAACTTGCAATTGATCTCTGGACTTGGATCAACAAGGAGTCTTCACTGAAAGAAGCTTGGGGAGCAGGGCATGGTGGTGCACACTTGTAATCCCAGCATTCGAGAGGCTGAGACCGAAGGATCCGGGTTTGCGGCCAGCCTCAGCTACCTAGCAAGGCACTCCACAACTTAGTGAGACCCTGTTTCAAAATAAAGAATAAAAAATAGGGCTGGGGATGTAGCTCAGAGGTAGAATGCCCCTGAGTTCAATCCCTAGTACCGCCAAAAAAAAAAAAAAAAAAAAAAAAAAAAGAAGAAGCTTGGGGACATCCCAAAGTGCCCAGGAATTGGGGCTAAAAGACAAGTTTGCACCAGCGTGTCAGCTCCCCTCCCCAGGAAGATGAAAGGTAGAGAGAGAATGCCAAGCTGGCCAAAGCTCCACAGATCATGTTGAGCTGTTCTGTCTATGGAAAAGGTGTTTGGTTTGCCTTAACCAAGCAGGGACATTAGGCAAATGATGGGACAATTTTAAAACACTCATCCTGATCTGGGGCCAAAGATTAGGGAGAAGCCCAGAAGGTACTTTACCTCTACAACTTCAAACCCATCCAGACACGTTATCTTCACCATATCTTTGAACACATATTTTGCCTTTTCAGGCTCCCAAACAGAATTGGCAGTGATTTCTTTTGGACAGGGGGTTGCTTGGAAAGAACAAAAGTTAGGACAGAAAAAAAATTTTATTTTATTAAATAGTTGGAGATTCTCGTCTATTTTCATTATTCTCACATTTTTATAAACCATTCAGTTATCCTCAGTTCCAATGTCTACCATCCCATATGGTAGACGTCTAAAGTGATATGGCATTCCCCAAGTTGTCCACATTCTCAGGTCTGGTGGACGGATTACTAGACACGGAGGTATCTCTAGCAGCCACTGATGGGGTTAGAACTTCCTGAGCAGCTGAAGTGTCTGCGGATCCTATCCAACGGACAGTCTACCTGTTTGGGTTCTACATTGGCCAAGGACCATCACCCACTAAAGAGGCACCTCTAGGTTACTCACGGTCTCCATGGTAACGGAGTTTCCAGCCTTTTTTCTGCCCTGTTAGGTCAGTTTGAAAGACGATGTCAAGAGTGTTACTCTTAGTTTCAATAGTTAGTGGCCCGGGGAATCCATTGCCACAGTAAGGACCAAATTGCTGGTTTCCTACAGCAAACTGGAAGGAAACAAAATGGGGACATCGGAAGAGAGAAAGAACTAATGAAAAGAGGTTAAGTGAGACTGGAAAAGTATAGGAGAGCGAGGCTCAGTGACACACGCCTGTAATCCCAGTTGTATAAAAGGCTGAGACCTGAGGATCACAAGTTCAAGACCAGCCTGGGCAACTTAATGAGATCCTGCCTGTGTGTGTGTGTGTGTGTGTGTGTGTGTGTGCTACTTCGGCGCTATACCCCCAGCCCTTTTTTTTTTTTTTTTTTTTGAAACAGGGTCTCACTAGATTGATGAGAGTCTCATTACTTGCAGAGGCTATCCTCAAACCTGCAATTCTTCTGTCTCAGCTTCCAAAGTACTGGGATTACAGGCATGCACCACCACGCCCAGCTTGAGAGTCCTGTTTTTGTTTGTTTGTTTCTTTTTTGGGGTTTTTTGTTTTTGTTTTTGTTTTTGTTTTTTGCGGTACTGGGGATTGAACTCAGGGGCATTCTACCTTCGACCTATACCCCCCAGCCCTATTTTTATTCTTTTTTTTTTAAAACCAAGTCTCACTAAGTTGCGGAGTGCCTCACTAGGTAGCTGAGGCTGGCCGCAAACCCGGATCCTCCGGTCTCAGCCTCCCGAATGCAAAAAACATTTTTTTTTTTCATGGTACTAGAGATTGAACCCAAGAGCATTCTACCTCCAAGATACACCCCCAGCCCTATTTTATTTTTAGTTTAAAATGGAGTCTCACAAGGTTGATGAGAGTCTCACTACTTGCTGAGGCTATCCTTGAACCTGCAATCCTCCTTTCTCAACCTCCTGAGTACTGGAATTACAGATGTGTGCCACCATGCCCAGCTCCCTGCCTCAAAATTAAAAAAACAAAAACAAAAACAAAAAAATTGTGTGTTTGTGTGGTGCTGGGGATTGAACTCAGAGGCATTCTACCTCTGAACTATACCCCCAGCCCTTTTTATTTTTATTTATTTATTTTTTTTTTGCGGTACTGGGGATTGAACTCAGGGGCATTCTACCTCCAAGCTAAACCCCCAGCCCTATTTTTTATTCTTTATTTTGAAACCGAGTCTCACTAAGTTGCAGCCCCCAGCCCTTTTTATATTTTGTTTTTGAAACAGGGTCTCACTTGGTTCCTGAAGGCCTCTCTAAATTGTTGAGTCTGTCCTCAAATCTGGGATCTTTCTATTTCAGTCTCCCAAGTACTGGGATTACAGGCATGTACCACCATATCTAGCTAAAAAAAAAAATATTTTATTTTTTTAAGGACTAGGGAAGCCAAGCAATTTGGTGAGACTCTCAACAACCTACCTAAACCCTGTTTCAAGAGAAAAAATAAAAAGGGCTAGGGGTGAAGCTCAGAGGGAGAATGCCCTTGGGTTCAATTCCTGGTACAAAAAAAAAAAAAAAAAAAAAAAAGGTCTAGGGAAGCTAGGCACACTGGCACACACCAGTAATCCTAGCACTTGGGCTCTGATAGGTGGATCACAAGTTCAAAGTCAGCCTCAGCAACCTAGTGAGACCTGTTTCAAAATAAATAAATAAAGTGGGCTGGGAATATACCTCAGTGGTAGAGCACTTGCCTAGCATGTGCAAGGTCCTGAGTTCAATTCCCAACACTGAAAAAAAAAAAAGTTATCAATGAGTACTTTCAGGTGTGATGGTATATGCCTGTAACCCTAGTCCTTGGGAGGCAAAGACAGGAGGATTGCAGGTTTAAGACCAACCTCAGGCCGGGCGTGGTGGCGCACGCTTGTAATCCCAGCATTCGGGAGGCTGAGACCGGAGGATCCGGGTTCGCGGCCAGCCTCAGCTACCTAGTGAGGCACTCCGCAACTTAGTGAGACTCGGTTTCAAAATAAAGAATAAAAATAGGGCTGGGGGTATAGCTCGGAGGTAGAATGCCCCTGAGTTCAATCCCCAGTACCGCA
>PVLC010020889.1:0-28661 GCA_004027655.1 Graphiurus murinus
ACATTCCCCGAAAATATGTTAAAAGCCCCAACGGGATAAGGGTCGTTCAGGTTGTTCGCCTAAGACAGAGGCCATGCCAGGGAGTGGACTCTCCCCGTCTTAGAAGACGCCACAGCATGAGTACTCAGAGACGGGTTTGAAAACCTGATCAGACATAAGTCTGTTTTCATTTGGGCAGTCCTATCACCATTTGCAGATAGTGGGGCAAATAAACAAAAAAGGGGGAGATGTTGGGAGCGGTGAAGCTGCTGCGCCTAAAAGATGGCGACTGCAGTAAAGTACCTCAGTGCAGTAAAGTACCTCAGTGCAGTAAACAACTCCTAATAAGGTGTTGTGGTAAAACAGCAATGTCAGCTTATGTGCAGGCTAGCTTTCCTAACCAATTGGAGCTCAGATACGAGTCAAGTCCTGATTGGCCAGAAGCAGACATATAAGCCTCTGTTCTGGGTCTGGGCCGCCGCCATTACCCGCATGAAGATAAGCAATCCTGAGTAAAGCTTCTCGCAGAAGGAACCTGGATGTTGTGTGTTTTTCTCCGCTGGACGGACTCAAGCGCGCGGCACTGTCCCACTGGGGATTAACCTTGGGGACATATTCACACCACAGCTCACCCTGGCAACAGCTAAAACCTCTCAAACCTTGTGCTCAGCACCGTCCCAAGCACCCGACCTAGTCAAGCAACAACTCAGTACACTGGATAACCCTGTCCACTTGGAACAATTCCAATCTCAGTTTCGTACATGGAAAAACCGAGGTTAAGTAGCTTGCTTTAGATCATAGAGCGGCCGGCCGAGCTTGCATCTGAACCACAGAGCCACATCCACCACCACTGCTCCAGACTCACCCGGAGCAAGATGGCAGCATCGCTGCGAAGATTCTAGCAAATTGTGTCCGAGTGTGGGGAGGAATGGAGTGGTGGAGCGTTATCCACCTGGGTAGTGATTGGTGCCCAGGCACAAGGGTTGCTGACAAGCGACCAGTAAAGCCCTCACCGCTGAAGACGCTTTAGGACAAATAAACAGCATCCTAAACACCCTCGCCTGCCTTCTGCCTTGAAGTTGGTCAAATAGGGCAGCATGTGGGTCCTGGTCTTGTTTGCTCTCTCAGGACTCACTGTTTCACACGCACACCCCTGCACACACACACCCCTGCACACGCGTGCCTTGTCCTTCATGCTCAGAGGTCGATGGGCGTCAGTACTCTGTGTGCTCTGGAAACAAGGACAGGGCTCCTGTGCTTCCTCCAAGGGCAGCTGTGTGGACATACCACGTGGAAGGGTTCTCACTTCTCTCAGGTTCTTCCCTTCTGCTGTCTTAATCCTCACCCCACTTACTCTTGCTGGCTTCCCATCCATCCCCTTTACTCCTTTCACTTCCCTCTCTGAACTGTGGTTCTTGGTTCTGTGTGTGTGTGTGTGTGTGTGTGTGTGTGTGTACTAGGGACTGAACCCAGGGGCATTATACCTCTGGGCTATACCCCTAGCCCTATTTTGTTTTTTATTTTGAAACAGGGTCTCACTAAGTTGCTAAGGACCTTGCTAAGTGGCTGAGGCTGCCTGCAAACCTGCGATTCTCCTGTCTCAGCCTCCCAAGTACTGGGATTACAGGCCTGCAGCAGCATGCCTGACTTGGTCCTTACATCTTTTGAAAGGTCACAGATACTTTTGGGAATCCAATGAAAGCTATGATCTTCCACCATGTACACACACACACACACACACACACACACACAGAGTTGTGTGTGAATATGTGTATGAAGCTTTTCCATGGACCCAGTATGAGTTTCTCTGTGCCTTCAGATGTTTCTGGTTTATTGGTGGGATTCTTCCCTCATCCTGTTCACACCTTTACTTCCATGACCTTTACTTCTACCATCCTCTCTGTAGACCAGGAATTGGGCATGCTAGTCCTCCCCTCTCGTTCCCTCCCCTTCCCTCCCTTAACCTCCTCTCCATGTGATTAAATTCTTATGACCCTTCTTATGACCACGTGATTAAATTCACAAACCCTGAGAACAGGTCATCCAGGTAAAAAATTTGCTTCTGTCCTTTAGTTTTGTGCCCTTGAGAAAATCTCACTAACAAATTGAGAGTAAACGTCCCTTCCACACAGGGATGCATTATGAGTACTTGAATGAATAAATGTCAAAGCCCTTAGAACAATGCCTGGCAGGATGTAAATGGGATCTGCATTTGTCATTTTTAGTATTTGGATGTTCAGTAAAAGATGAACAGACCACAGCTTTGTTTGGAACAAAAGACCTATTGTAGCTTCTTCCTCTTCCTTCTTGTTTTAGGGGGGTAGTAGAAATAATAAGAACAGCCCTAAATAATTTAAACACCCAGGAAACACTTAAGCCCTCAAGGGATGACTAAGAAACACTTATTACCAACAAGGAGCTTAAAATTGAGGCCCAGAAATAAAATGACCAAAATAACTATAATGCAAGGTAGAATCTGATGGATGGTTCAAGGGAAAATTAAATCCAAGGCTGAGAAAGAGATTCTGTCCAGAGTTGGGGATGGAGATTTGGGAAGGGAGGAGAAGAAGCTAGGTCACAAATGACATTTTGTCTTACTCCAGGAAGACAGATAAATGTGAGGTTTTGTGCAGAAGGACTGGTGTGGAGAGACACTGAGAGGCCAATGTCAGAAGTGTCAGTGCACCTGACAAGGAATCTTGGAGGGGCTCCGTCCTGGGGAATGTTTGGAGAGGTGTCTGGAAGGGCAAGGTTGGCCAGCTTGGGAGGAATCTCTGGCAGATGCATGTCTCAAGGGTAAGTTGGTTGGAAGAGCAGAGACTTGCTCAAGCTAACTTACCTGTGTAGGAATTTATTTGAAGATATTCTGGTTTATCTCAACGTCCATGGAGATGAAATATAGCCAGGTCACTCAAGAGACTTAAACTGGGAACCAGAAAGAGGAGTCCATCTAGGCGGCTCTCACACTCTTTCTTCATTGTGGTCCCACCTCTCTGCCGCTCTGTGTCTCTGTCTGTCTCTTCATGTCTCTTTATTCTTTCTGCTTGCTCTCCAACATTTGGAATCTCAAAATGATGGTCCTAAACCCATTTCCTTGTGATCTCTGAACCCATGAACCCACAGAATGGCTCTGTATCTCAATAGGGCCACTACATATGGGGGGGCAGGTTGGGTCCTATGTGAGGGAGGGTACCATTTCAAGGCGTGGACAATGGCTGAAATCCAGTGTGATTCTCTCACTAATATTTCATTGGCTAAATCAAGGCACCTTAACACATTCAAGATGGGATGTCTGTTCCTACCATGGTTCTGGAAAGAGGGAAGACCAGAATATTTGGGACAGTTTAAAATTTCTCACATGGGAAACACACAGACACCTCCCCACCACACGCAAAGTGATATTCAATGAGAATAATTTCCTATATCAGGACATTTTTTTGGGGGGGGTACTGGGGATTGAATCCAGGGGCATTCTTCCTGCTACACCTTATCCCTTTTTATTTTGAAACATGGTCTTGCTAGGTTGCTGAGAATCTTGCTAAGTTGCTGAGGCTGGTCTCAAGCTGGTCTCAAATCCATGCTCGTCCTGTCTCAGCCTCCCAAGTACTGGAATTACAAGCATGTGCCACCACAGCCAGCTTCAGCATATTCTTTTAAACTGCTATGTAGTAGTTTATCCCATTCCTTTTAACTACTGCCCATTTCATTCCTATATTTTGCTGCATAGCTATATAGCTGTTTCACATTTATTTCTTTTTAAGGAACTTTGGGGTGGTTCATCTTTCTTTCTAGTCTAATGAGGCAGAGGCAAGAAGGTGTTTCTTTGGGACATATAGAGAACATAAAAGATCAGCTCCCTTTCTTACAAGATAAAATATGAGTAGGCATTGCATTAATGACTTTTTGCAAACACTCTAGAGAACAAGAGGTCACAGGACAGTCATTGTGAAGAGACAGGTGCTTACAGGGAAACTCAGGAACTGCATACTTGTTTTCTGGAGACAGAAGCCACTGGGATACCATATAATCTGGTAGAAACACTAAACTAGATTTTTTTTTCTACTGGATTTGAACCCAGGGGCATTTCACCTCCAGCTCTTATTTTTTGCTTTGAAATAGGGTCTCTCTAGTTGCCAAGGCTGTCCTCAAACCTGTGATCCTCATGTCTCAGCCTCTTGAGTATTGGTATTGCAGGTGTGCACCACCACATCTGGCTTAAACTAGAAATTTTGTTTGCTGGCAGCCAAGAGCAAGAATGAGAATCTCCTGGGAGCTGTGGTCCCGGGGAAGGCAAAGGCGGTTCCTCCTTTTCCAGGCTTTCCCATCAGGAACCCCAGCAGATTCTCACAGGAAGAACCAAGGAATCCAGAGACTTTATCTGGGGGAAGGGAATGGCAGCCATTGAAGCTCCACTGCAACCCTTTTTCCTTGAAGGTCAAAGGGCTTAATCTGTAGGGCAACTGACTTCAGACAAAAAAACTATTAATCAACTTGACCTCAACAACATTCATAGGATACTTTATTCAACAACAGTGGAATACATACCTATCCCAAATGCACACAGGGCATTCATCAGAACAAACCATATTCTGGTCCATAACACATTTAAAAGACTAGAAATCCTAAGTATGTGTGTCGTGAATCATATCAAAATTAAGGTAGAAGATGGATGTGTGGAGCACTTCTGTTATCCCAGTATTTGGGAGGTTGTGACAGGAGAATCACAGGTTCGAGGACAGCCTCAGCAATTTAGTGACACTCTCATCAACCTAGTGAGACCCCGTTTAAGAAAAAAGAATAAAATAGGGCTGGGGGTGTAGCCTGGAGGCAGAATACCTCTGGGTTCCATCCTTAGAATCACACACACAAAAAAATTAAGCTAGAGATCCAGAACGATTATCCAGAAAAGTCCAACTATTTAGAAATTAAGCACTACTAAATAGCCCCAGTTCAAAGACGAAAAGCCTCAAGAAAAATTAAAAAGTATTTTGAAGCTAAAGAAAACCATAGTACCATGTATTAAGATTAAGAATTTGTGGGATGCTATAAAGGCAGTCCTGAGGGGGAAATGTACTTTACCGAATACTATGCAGACAAGAAGAAAAATCTCAAATAAATTGCTTAAGTTCTCACCTTAGATACCTCATGAAAGAAAATGCAAATTAAATTCAAAACAAGCCTTAGGAAGAAGATAATAAAAATAAGAGCAAAAGTCAATGAATGAAATAGGAAAATAGAAGAGAAAATCAAAGAAACCAACAGCTGGTTATTTGAAGTACACCTTGAGAATAGGTTCCCAGGGGAGTGTGACGGCATGTGAATTCTATTCTTTTCTTTCCTACCTTTCTCCTTCCTTCCTTCCTTCCTTCCTTCCTTCCTTCCTTCCTTCCTTCCTTCCTTTCTTCCTCCCTCCCTCCCTCCCTCCCTCCCTCCCTTCCTCTCCTCCTCCTACTTTTTCATAGTACTGAGGATTGAATCCAGTGCATTCTACCTCTGAGTTACACTCCCAGCCTTATTTTATTTTTTTATTATGCAAAAGGGTCTCACCAAGTTGCTAAGGGTCTTTCGAAGTTGCTGAGACTGGCCTCAAACCTGCCATCCTCATGTTGCAGCCTCCCAAGTACTGGCATTACAGGCGTGCACCACCATGCCCGGTTAGGGCATGTGAATTTTATGTTTGGAAAGATGACACCATAGATGTCAGTCTACAAAGGCAGTGTCATTTGTATTTCCACCCTAATGTGTGAGGATCCCAGTATCTGCATATTCTTGTCTATACTGCACACAATATTTTCATTTTTTGTCAATCTGATAGGAAGAAATGGTGTCTTCATAAAAGTTTTTCATTTCTTTTCATATGTTTCTAAATTGTATACCTTTATCTGAGAAGTGTTTGAGGTTCTTTGCATATATACTTTCTTATTGATTATCTTTCTTATTGGTTCAAAAGTGCTGTTTAACTGGTTAGCTTAAAGGAACTAGCCATTTTCACATATGAGTAATTTTCCCTACTTTGCCCCCTGCTTACCTTATTACATTTGCTGCTATTAAATTTATTAATCTTCTCTTCTATGGCTTCTGGTTTTTGTGAGTTGTTCATAAAATTCTTGCCTAGTGGGGCATGATAGAGCATGACTGTAATCCTAGTACTTGGGAAGCTCAGAGAGGAGGATTGCAGATTTGAGACCGCCCTCAGCAACTTAGTGAGACTTTCAGCTACTTAGCAAGACCCTGTTTCAAAAATTAAAAATAAAATAGGAGCTGGGCATGGTGGCATGTGCCTGCAATCCCAGTACTTGAGAGGCTGAGACAAGAGTATTGCAGGTTGGAGACCAGCTTCAGCAACTTAGTGAGGACTTTAGCAAGTTAGCGAGACCTGTTTCCAAATAAAGTAAGGCTGGGGATATGACTCGGAGGTAGAATACCCCTGGATTCAATTTCCAGTATAGAAAGAAGAAGGAAGGAAGGAAGGAAATGAAATAAGACTGGAGGTGTAGTTCAGAGGTAGAATGCCCCTTGGTTCAATCTTCAGTATTTAAAAAAAAACAGTCTTGCCTACTTCAAGATTATTAGAAAAATCTTCCCATATTTTTTTTCTAATTATTTTATTGTTTCATTTTTTGTTTTTAAAATTTTGATTCATCTGTAATTTATTTAGGTAGAAGGAGTTCAGTCACTGAATTTGTGTGTGTGATTACAGGGGTGCGCCACCACACCTGGCTCAGCCACTGAATTTTAAGATTATTACTTAACACCTGAAAAGAATCTCATTGGCTTTTTTGGGAGAAGCTTGTTTTGTTTTTCTTCACAAATAATTCATGTTCACTAAGAAAAATGAAAATAGATAAAGAGAATAAAAAACCAACCACAACTGCATCGTTTAGATAGATCTATGTTATTTTATTATATAACATTTCCCTATGAAGAAGAAACAAAAATAGGATGTATTTTAAGTAAGAAACAGAATTGTGGTGTGCACCCTGTTTTATCACCTGCACTTTACAATCCATACACTGTGACTATGTTTCCAAGCACATTTTTAGTCATATTTTAGGTTGGGATGAGGGTGTGGAGGGACGAAGGAGAGGGGATCAAAGTGTTTGGACTAATTACTTGCTGTAGTGTGTATGTCCCCTGCAAGACCCATGCTGAAATTTAAGTCCCCATTGTGAACTATTAAGAGGTGGAGCCAGGTAGGACTGCCCAGAGGTGATTAGGTATCCAGGACTTTGCCTTCATGAATGGATTCATTCATTCACAAATGAATGGGTTAATGGGTTATCTTGAGAGCGAGTCTGTTATAAAATTGAGTTTGGGTTTCTCTACTATGCACCCCCTCACCATGTGCCTCCCTGGGGCTCTGCAGAGAGTCTCCGCCAGCACGAAGAACTTCCTTAGATGTGGCCATCCGATCTTGAACTTCCCAGCCTTCAGAACCAAGCGTAGAATAAACCTCAATTCTTTAAAAGTTACCCAACCTGTGGTATTCAGTTATAGCAACAGAAAATGGTCTAAGATACTCCTCTTCCTCAAAGTTCAGTGGTGATAGGAAGGAGTACAGGGTGGCAGTCTGAGGGCCAGCTGGGCGGAGGAATCCCAACTTAAGGGTGGATGAGAGGATCCTCCTGTAGACCAAGGAACCACTGGGAGAGAGAGGCGGAGAATGGGAGGAGGTCAGATGGAGACGGAGGGAAAGGATCTCTCGCCAGGAAAGTAGAGAGAAGCAGGAGAGGCTGGGGAAGAGACGCAAGCTAAATGAGTTTCCTCTGGGTGGTTCCAGTCTTCCTGAAGCAGATGAGGTCATTGGCTGAGCAACTGGGACCAGAGCGAATCTGGGGCCTCTGGGAAGTGGGAACTTTTGGCACAGAGGCTCTGGGAAATTTACCAGGGAGCCAAGAGCAGCAGCAAGAAGCCAAGCGGGGGTGGGGAGGGGGACATGAAGACAGCCAAGCGGCCACAGCGCTCTTCCAGCTCCACTGAGTGTCCAAGAGCGGGGAAGGGAGGAAGGAGGTTTGGTGCACGGCCAGGAGAGATGGGGAGATGGCATAGCAGGCCGCCGGGGCAGGACACACAGGGGCAGGTTGAGTCTCATCAGCACCGTCCCCGCCTTCTGCTTCCTTATCTTGGGGTTTCCAGCTCTGGCATCTCATTGATTTATTTGACCCCACTTGTCTGTCACCATTATTATCCCCTTCCCTTTGCCTGGGGTCTTCTGATCTTTAGGTGGAGACTCCGCCTCATCCAGATCCCGGCGAGCAGGGGCAATTCAAGAAGTGGCTGCCCCGTACCCCCAAACTCCTCAGCAAGGAGCTGTAAAGCTCTCAGTTGATCTCTGCCCAAGAATGTTTCTCTCACCCCTAGCTCCCACTCTCATGATGATACAAATCACAGTGTCCTGAATGCCTTGTACAGAGATGGAGCAGACCAAGTTGCTGTGCGGAGGGGAGTTCAGAGCAGGTATCAGTCCATGAAGGCTGATATAACAAAGTGCCAGAGACCATGTGGTTCATAAACAACAGACATTTGTTTATCACGTGGAGAAAAGAGAGTCTCTCTTTCTTTTATCTCTTTCTCTCTCTTTTCTTCCTTCTTTATTTTTTGGTGTGGTACTGGGGATTGATCCCAGAGGTGTTCTACCTCTGAGCTACACCCCACGCCCTATTTTTATTTTGACACAAGGTCTTGCTAACTTGCTGAGAGCCTTGCTAAGCTGCTGAGGCTGGCCTTGAACCTGCAATCCTCCTGTCTCAGCCTCCCAAATGCTGGGATTACAGGTCTGTGTCACTGTGCCTGGCCCCTCTTTCTTATAAGTACACTAACCCCAATCCTACTTTCCAAAGACCCCACCTTCAAATACCATCACACAGGGATTAAAGTTTCAACCTAGGAATTTTCAGGGAACCCAAACATTCAGTCCTTTGAAGTGGGGAAACGAAATCTCATCCAGGCAAGTAATTCCCACATGGCAGGGCATGTGTACCGCACTGATCTGCTAAAGGACAGTAGGAGGACGAGGGGGAAGGAACTTAATGAGCAAATTTCCAAGCTGGGAAGAGGTACCATGTAGGGTCATCTAAGACCAGAGCAACTAGAGCAGGTGGCTGCCCGCTGCCCCCACCCTGGAGCAGGTACGAGTACTCTGCCGGGGGCAGGCTGGCTCTGGGCCTCAGTCTCCTTCATCCGTGGCCAGAGGGTGGGGGTGGGGCTCAGAACATGGCAGCAAGGCCCTCTCTGAGCGCCACCACTGAAGTGCCCTCTCCTGCCCTGCCTCTCCTCCTCTCTGCCAGGCTTGCAGTTCTTCCTCGGGCCCTGCTGAAGTGGCAATTTATTCTAATCCTCCGCAGCAGGCCCCATTGTGCGCTCTGGTCCATCATATGCTAATAACATAATTACGCGGTTATAGGATCAGGTCAGCAGAATGCCGGCCGGGATGGAAATAAATCAAAGCCAGGCGTTTCAGGGAGAAGGTCCAAATGTCTCTTCAGCAGCAGGTCCTCTCGGGCTCCGGCTCTGGGCACAAGGCCGCGGGTGTGTGTGTGTGGGGGGGGGGGCAGAGGCAGCTGCTGGGCTGTTTACCTGGAGACTCTGAGGGGCCATCTCAGGGACGGGTCACCAACCAGTTCAGTAAAACAGGCTCCACCTCTAAATGGCACTTCACAAGGTTTCTGGAACTTTCTTCCATGGGGGCCGGTAGGTTCTTAGTCTGTTGAATCCTCATAACCACTTTGGAAAAGAGCAGAGAAGCACCGAGAGGCACAGCAACTTGCTAGTTAGGCACACTAGCTCCCTAGCGTGTGGTGAGATTAGAACCTGGGTCTTCTGGCCCCAGAGAGAAGTTATTTCCCGGATGCTCAGGGCCTCTGCATACACTTGCCTGTTCCTATGGTTCCTTCAGAGCTGAGCTGAGGGGCCAGGGAGGAAGGGCGGGTGTGCACGGGGACAACTGAGGGTCACTCCCATTCCTGAGTGTGTACGGACTGGTTTCTATGGTGAGTGTGTGTGTGTGTGTGTGTTGTGTGTGTGTGTGTGTGTGTGTGTGTGTGTGTGTGTGTGTGTGTGTGTTACTAGGAATTGAACTCAGGGGCATTCTACCTTTGAGCCTTATTTATTTACTTATTTTTTAAATTTTGAAACAGAGTCTAAGTTGCTGAGGCTGGCCACAAACCTGTGATCCTCCTGTCTCAGCTTCCCAAGTACTGTGATTATAGGCATACACCATCACACCTGACTCTATGGTGCTTTTTATACAGCAAGTCTTTTAATTATTTTTTTTAATTTTAATTTTAATTTTAATTTTTAATGGTGCTAGGGATGGAACTCAGGGACATTCTAACCCAGGGTCTCACTAAGTTGCAGAGGGTCTCACTAAGTAGCTAAAGCTGGCTGCGAACTTGTGATCTTCCTGTCTCAGCCTCCCAAGTACTGGGCTGACAAGCGTGTGCTACCACGCCTGGCACAGTCTTTCAATTTTTACAACACTTTTTCAGTAGATATTACTCTTCCAGTTTCTCATGAGGAAACTGAAGCTTATAGAGATTGAGTGAATGGAGACAGATGGGAATTCTGGCTCCACACGCTGGGATAGAGCCTGCACTTTAACCTGTGAGGACCATCCGCCATCTTTCTCTAGTATCTGTTAGACCACTGGCCTGAGAAAGCCCTTCTCTACACCAGTAAGGAGGGAAGGCTTAACTGGGCTCTTGGTGAATGGAGGAAGATGGCCAAGCACCCTGTCAACCTACATTACAGAGACTCTCACTTGGGAATTTGCAAATCTGGGGTATGCCTGCTGTGGCAGATCATGGGCATATCTGGAGAGACAAAGGAAGGCAAAGATTTTTAAAAGCAGGGCCAGAAAGGTTATATAAGTTGTTTTGAAACATTTATCCTTGGCTATGAGGATCAGTAACCAGAGAGGTATTTGTCCAAGCTTGGACAGGCAGGTCGGGCAGACGTCCTCACAGAAGTATTTTCATGTATATAGGGCGTGATGATCCTTGTGTAAGACTGTGGTTTTCAGAGAGTCTGTGTAATAGATTTATTATGAGCACATGTGCATGGAGCCTCTCCTTCATGGCCTCCTGACTCCGCTTTGCTAGGATTTGACATAAGTAACTTCATTTTGATTCTGATGGTTTTCACCACTCCATAGGTGCATGGGTAATCTCTCCTTCCCTCCCAACTCTGGGAAGGGTTGGCATATGGGAAATGATAACATCCTTAGCCAGGCATGGTGGAACACTCCAGTACTTGAGAGGCTGAGGCAGGAGGATCTCAGGTTCCAGGCCAGTGGGTGGTAACTTAGGGAGACCCTGTTTCAAAGTAAAATAAAATAGGCTAGGGGGTATAGCTCAGAGGTAGAATGCCCCCAGTCTAAATCCCCAGTGCCACATACACACACACACACACGACAAAGAAAAACAGAAAAAGAAAGAAAATAATAGCAGCCCTGTCTAAAGTATCCTACAGTGAGGTGCTGGTTGGAAGAGAATAGCTGTGTGTGTGTGTGTGTGTGTGTGTGTGTGTGTGTGTGTGTGTGTGTGTATTACTGGTTACTGGAGATTGATTCCAGGGGTATTCTATTTTCAAGCTATATAGTCCTATTTTATTTTTGAAACAGTGTCTAAGTTGCTGAGGACCTTGCTAAGTTGCTGAGGCTGGTCTCAAACCTGTGATCCTTCTGTCTCAGCCTCCCAAGTACTGGGATTACAGGCATGGGCCACCATGCCTGTTTTTTTATTTTTATGTTTATTTATTTATTTTTTTGCAGTACTGGGGATTTAACCCAGGGGCATTCTACCTCTAGGCTATGCTCTCAGCCCTATTTTTTATTCTTTATTTTGAAACAGGGTCTCACTAAGTTGCAGAGGGCCTCACTAAGTAGTTGAGCCATGCCTGGCTTTTTGGGATGTCTTAAAGCTGCTTTTTTTGTTTTATTTATAAATAGAAAGTTGGCTATAAGGGAAAAGAAAAGTGAAAAAATTCAAGCATTAAGATGGAACAAGCAAGCCGGGTGTGGTGGCACATGCTTGTAATCCCAGCATTTGGGAGGCTGAGACTGGAGGATCCGGGTTCAAGGCCAGCCTCAGCTACCTAGTGAGGCACTCCGCAACTTAGTGAGACCCTGTTTCAAAATAAAGAACAAAAAATAGGGCTGGGGGTATAGCTCGGAGGTCGAATGCTCCTGAGTTCAATCCCCAGTACTGCAAAAAAAAAAAAAAAAAAAGATGGAACAAGCAGGAGGTTTCATGGGGATCCCCACCTGCACCCTCCCAGGAGCAGCTCGTAGCTCTTCCATAAAGGGCCTTTTCCCTCAGCCCCTAGTGACCCTCAAAATTCCACTCTGGGTGGCAGCTTTTCAAGTATCGGGATTACAAGTGTGTGCCGCCATGCCTGGCTTATAAAATGCTCTTTAATCATCTGTAAGACTTGAATTCTTATGGGCCCGCATCAGTGGTTCTCCAAATGTGGCCCCTGGACCATCGCCAGCACCTAGGAGCATGTTATAATGTGAAAGCAGCTAAACTCATATTCAGCAGCAAGCACTGGAAAGCCTCTGTCCTCCAGCAGGTATCGCTGCTCTGGGACTGTCTAGGTAAGGTGCCCTTGTCCTTATGAAGCAGGGACAATGTCAAAGCTCACTGAGAGCCTCACAAGGATCAGAGATGGAGGCAGTCACCTCACAGAGCACCTCTATTTCACAGATGAAGAAACTGAAGCTCAGAGGAGTCCAATGACTCACCCAAGGCTGCACAGCCAGGCAGCAGTGGGGCTGGCACTTGAACCCAGATCTGCAGCTGTCTAAAGCCCTTGAGTTCCAGTGATGTAGAACAGTGGTTTTCCAACTTTTTGGTCCTGGGACCACTTGGTGCTCTTAAATATTGTTGAGGATGAAGAGCTGTGTACATAAATGTTTTCATCACATTGGACCTCACTATGATGTATAATTGCAGTGCACTAACAAAATAATTTGTTTAAAAAATTAAGGACCTCATCCCCCACCCCAAATCTGGGCATGGTGGTGCAAACCTATAATCCTAGTACTTGGGAGGCTGAGACAGGAGGATCACAGATTCTAGGACAGCCTGAGCAACTTAGTGAGGCCCTCTGCAACTTAGTGAGACCCTGTTTCAAAATAAAAAAATATATAATAGGGCTGGGAGTGTAGCTCAGAGGTAGACTGCCTCCAGGTTCAGTCTAGTGATATTTACCATACTAGAAAGCAAAGCTCAGAAATTCTTAAAATATCAAGTCATTTTAAACAATAAACTCGTTACTGGTTTAATATAAATAATGTGCCTTAAGATTTCACAAAACAAACATACAGAAGTTGGTGAGAAGAATGGCATTGCTTTACATTTTTGCAAATCTCTTTGTTATCAGAAGACAGCCAGATCCTCAGATCTGCACTTAATCCGCTGTGAAATCCTGTCTCATGTAGCCTCTGGAAAACCCCACTGAAGGCTTCTGAGAGCATACAAATGAAAAGGGAAATACTTTTCATTTGTGTTTGTATTACTATAAAGTGGTTGTGCCCATGCAGGTCCCCTGAAAGATTTTTGGGGACCCCACAGGTCCCCAGGCCACACTTTGATAACTGCTAGGGTGTAACAGAGGAATCCTTTCAACTCAATTATTTCTAGGAGCTCATTTTTAGAATTGACCTTGCATAGATAAATACTGGGTGATAGTCCCCAGTTCGGTTTCTGCCAGATTTTCTTTTGGAGACTGTGAGGTAGGCTGGGAAATCTGAGGGGAGGAGGCCATGAGGGAATCAGAATGTGCTGCTAGGTTCTGCGCTCTGTCTCTGTGGTCACACTGGGGGAAAGTGGGGGGGCTGGCAGTCTCCCATGATTGCTGCAGGCCCTGCACAGAGATGCTCTGCAGGGAGGGGGGATGCTGGGCCCAGCCTCACTGCCCATGCTGTCACAGCCTCTGGCCTGAAGTCTACCTCATGCTAAGCATGTGTAATAGAATCACACCCTCTGGGATATTTGAGCTGGGTGGGACCCACAAGTGGGGAAACTGAGGTCCACAGTGTTTCTCCTACCCAAGATCCCACGGTGCTGTTTGTGGGAGACCAGGTGCTATCTACCTCCTGACCTCTTGGACTTGATTTCCTGTTTGGCACATCCTCCAGGGGAAACTGAGTCAGAGGAGAGGGAATTAGTAGCCAGGGCTATAGTGACTGTGTTATACATTAAGACGGCCTACAGTTAGATGCCATTTGCCTTTCTTTATATTTTAATGGAGACTCTGGAGATCAACCGTCACTTCCATGCCCAACCAAGTCCTGCATATCACGGGGACTGTGGCGGGCACGCTGGGAACCATCAAGGTAAACAGCAGAAAGAATCCTTCGGGCAACCGGCCATGGGGTCTTGGCCCCTTGCTCCTTCCTCCCTGCACCACCGACCCCTCCATGACCACGTGTAGCCCAGGGGCCCTTCCTTTCTTGCTTGCTTCCTCTAAGAATTCACCATGTCCCTTCTGCTAGGGGTTGTGCTTATGGCTGAGGAAACAGAGATGAACCGGTCACCGTCCTTGACCTTGAAAAGCCCTTCCACCAGTGGGGAAAGGAATGGGGGAGGGTACTCACAGGGTCTGGTTAGTATTACTCACAGATAAGCAGAGCATAAGGAGGAAAGGTCGAGCAATTAACCAGCTCTGGGAATTGGGGGGACTTCAGGGCAGCAGAGCACCCCAAAGCCTAGGATGTAAAGCTGAGGGTAAGAGCAGGGTGCCGGTGGTTGAGGAGAGGGGACACCACACTCTCATGGCTTCTAGAGGCCGCTGGCTCTGGGCTGTAGGATCCTAACACCTCCAGCAGAAGAGCCACAGAGATCTGTGTGTCCCATCCTCTTGGTCCCGGGATCCTCCTGCCTGTGGGTGGGGCTGACTGGAACCTAGTTCTGGGCAAGAAAAGACAAGGGGAGAGACAGCAAGAGAGGAAGGCAGGCTGGATCCTAGAGGAGAAGACTGAGCTCGGCAATTATCTCCCAGTTAATTAGCACCTGGGGACTCGTTATTGTGTAATTAGCACCTTGGGACTCCTTATTGTGTCCTTCGGGAATCTTCAGTTCCCTGATCTCTGGGGAGCTGAATCTAGGCCTCCCTTAGGGAGTTCCAGAGTCAAGGCAGAATAGCAGATCCCACATCCCCAGGGCTCCACTTCCTCTCCCAAGACATCTCAGTCTTGGTGACAGATTTTTGTTCATTCGTTTTAGATGTCAGCCTCTTTGTCTCTTGGAAAATTTCGATTTGAAAAAAAAAAAAAAATCTTATAAAGCCGTAAGTCAAGTATGCTTAAATGTATCCTGTTTTGAAAATCCTCCTTGTGCTAAGAGGATCACAGATTAAATGTGTTTAGAGAATAAATACCTTAAATTTCCTGCCAGTGCGTGGCAGCAGCGTTGAAATTGAAGGGCAGGCCGAGGCTGTCGTGGAAATTGTTGGGCGCAGTTGAGTACGGCCCACCGCCCCTCCGCGGGGCTGGGAGGCAAGTTGGAGATGGCGCTCATCCTCTTTGACCTCCCCATTTCGCAGACAAAGCCTGACTTTCGAGGAGGTTAAGCCAGAGGCGTACGATCTGTTGAGAGATCTCGCGAGGCTTGAGGGAATCCAGAGGAGCGCCATGGATGGCAGAGAGGTCTCTCAGCAATAGCAGCCCTCTGTCACCTGTGGGCGTCTCCACATGCTTTCTGGGCACTGGGACTAGAAAGTGACCTTTGGCTGGGGCTCTGGGGCCGCAGGAGGTCGCCCCAGTGTGACGACTACTTGGCAGCCTTCCATGTCTGCGGATGAGTTCCTACTAGAAGGAGAACACCCTCACCAGGATAGCACATGCGGCATAAACAACCGGCCCTGCCCTCCACGGACCCCCTGCTGCGTCCCAGACAAGCTCCACCTACTGTCACTGTCACAGTGAATTCCTATAACCCCCTTTTACAAGTTTGGAAACTGAGTCATGAAGTGGCTACACGGCTCACCAAGGGTCCCATGTCTAATCACAGGGTGGAGCTGGAGTTTGGGCCCCGGCTTGTCTGACCCTAAAGCCTTGCATTTAATGACTATGATAGAAACTTCCCCCTTCCCCAGGCCTAATGAGTGAAGCAGACTCCTGACCAGACTTCCTGGGATGCCCAGGCCCTCTCTGTCTGCTACGGGACATCAGGACCACCGGAGATGTTCACACTATAGGAGCCATGTCAGTCCAGGTCCTCCAGGAAGCAGACAGTGAGACAGAATCAGACATGTGGGAGGTTTTCTGGGGAGAATTCCCGTGAGGGAGTAGGGTGGTGGGGACAGCAGTCGATGACGCCAGTCTGAGCCCATGAAAGAGAGACAAGAGAGCTGGGCCAAGTGGCATACACCTATGATCCCAGTACCTGGGGAGCTGAGACAGGAGGATCAAAGGTTCCAGGACAGCTTCAGCAATATAGTGAGACTCTCAACAACCTAGTGAGACCCTGTTTCAAAATAAAAAACAAAAAGGGTAAGGGGTGTAGCTTGGAGGTAGAATGCCCCTGGGCGCAAACTCCAATAACAAAAAAGATAAAAAGAAAAAAAAAAGGAAAGGTGGGGGGGGTGGAGAGAGAGAGAGAGAGAGAGAGAGAGAGAGAGAGAGAGGTGTCACAGGCTGCAATATCAGGGAGTCTTGCAGCCACAGTCATTGAGAAGAGGAGACCATGTCTTGCAGCAACAAGAGCCATGCCTCTGAATCCCTGGGGTGCTCAGTCTGCAGGAAGCACAGCCCCAATGCAAATGTGGTGATGGATCTGGGAATCACCAGCTGGGGCCACAGCAGGAGACTTGAGGTGCATTTTCTTGGCTGCCATACAGCTTCTCCCTGGGCCATGCCTTAGTAGGTCAGAACTGAACACCTTCTGCATCTAACTTCCAAGGATGCTATAACTGAGCTGCATGGCGCTCCAAGGAATACCACTGAGGAAACACTGACTCTCCCCTTTCTTTGCTTTCAAGCTTCAATCCGATTGTCCCCACAGGCTCTGCAGATGCACTCCTTCTGCGGCTGCCTAGAGGAGGGCAGTGCTGCTTCTGGGAAAGCTCTTAGGACCTGTCATGCTGCCAACAAGCAGGTGAGCCTGCTGGGCCAACCACAAGTCAGGGAGCAAGATCAGAGAGAAAGGGCTGGAACCACACCCAGGAGACTAGAGCTGGAGAAGGCAGGCAGGAAGGCTAGGAATATAGATAAGCTGCGCCTGTCCCCAGAGACAGGATTCAGTGGCTTGGCAGAGGTTGTTAGAACCGAAAGTCACATGGTAACAGCTCAGGCACTGGGACGAAGCAGAAATGAGAGGCAAAGCTTAGCAGACAGAGACCCAGGAACCTCGAAGAGGCCGATTAACCCTGTCTGAGCACACACACTAGAGGGGAACTGCAGCCACGGGCCTAATGGTAAGTGCTGCCTGGACACCTGGTGGGGCCAAGAGGGTTGCGAATGGCCGACTGCGAGTTCTCCTCCCCACTCTGCTCCCATGATGTTTAACTCAGCGTTTTCATTGCCATGACCAACATACCTGACGAGCACAACTTAGAGGAAGCCAGATTTATTTGATTCACCATTTTATAGGTTTCAGTCCATAGTTGGTCATCTCCAAGGCCTCTAGAAGCAGCTCAGAGGCAGGATCTCGGGGCATGGCAGAGGAGGAAAAGCCACTCTCACCTCTTGGTGGCTAGGAAGCAGAGAGAGACAGATACAGATAGGGAGGGAGGTAGGGAGGGAGGACGTGGCCATGGATAAATACAGTGTGCAGGGCCTCAGCCCTCCCGCCCCCCATGGCCAACGTCCTCCAGCCACGCCCACCTCTGAACCGTGCTGCGTTGCCAACACATGAGCTTTTCTGGGGGACGTTACATCCTGAACCCAAACCATAACACAAGTATTGATTGGCAGGCTCAGACCAGACAAGAAATGTCAATCATTCATTCATTCAACAAATCTGAATGGAGCTCTGACTATCTGCCAAGAGCTGCTCTAGGTCCTGGGTACCGTTGTGAAAAAACAACAAAAACAAACAAACAACAAAACATGAAATCCTTGACTCCGTAGGGCTTACATTCTGTGATTGAGTGGAGAGACTGACAATAGGGTTTGTGAAGAAAAATAAGCAAGGGACGAGAGATAAGGAGAGCTATTGTGTTTACCTAGGATGGTCATGGAAAGTCCACCGAACACAGAGATATTTGATCAAGGAGTTAAAGAACACAAGGGAGAAAGCACATGAGACTCTAGAGGAAACAGCAGGGCAAAGGCACTGAGGTAGGCGCTTTGGAAGGAGAGGACTTGAGTAAGACTCAACAATGGGCAGGCATTTTGATCAAAGGACGCTCACACCCCTCTGTTGGCCTCTTCCATGACTCTCCGCAGTGGTGCTCAGGTTGACCTATAGATGACCTCTGACCTGGAGCCTGAGGACTGGGCTTCATACTCCCACCCCCTCTTCTACCTCTGTGTTATAGGACTTGGACATTTACAACTTGTATCAGCTATAGATCTGGTTTAAGGCCCATGTTAGGGTCTACATGGAGACCCATATTAGGGACACCTACGTGTGCCTCAGCGTCCCCACCTACTTTTGGGAAGCAAACCTCTCCTTGCCATCACCAGCACTATGGGGTTGTCACTATCCCACAAGGAAGCTCAGAGTCTTCCTCCACGCTCCAAGAACAGGGCAGCTGGCTTAAAGTTATTAAAGCAAATCTGGCCTCCTCCAAGCTGTGGAGTTCTTGGGAGCCAGCCTCTTCCCTGGTCATCTATTCATTGATCAATGATTGAGGCCAGGCTCAGGGCAACTCACTGCATGGGCACTTAGCAGACATTAATGAAAAGGCTGGGCATGGGAGGGAGACTGCCCAGCCCTGTGGGACCTCTGGCACCCAGGGGCTGCCACTCTTCTGTGCTCCTAAGCTCCACAGTGTGCACCTAAGTGCCTCAAAACTTCATCTAGACCCAAAACCATCATCCCCAAGATGGGGTGGAAAGCCACTGGCATAGCTCCCTGTTCCTCCAACCCAAAGCAGACGTTCTGCTGTGGGCACCTGGCCGTGGCACATGTGTGTGTACACACGTGTAGTGTACACACACACACACACACACACACACACACACACACACACGTGCGCTGCTTTCCCTAAAGGGGATGTCTGCCTTCAAGACCAGCTCCACTGCCTTCCTTTTACTTTAAGGATTTTTGGCGTTTCGTACCTGCAGCAAATGCACAAAAGTCTAGGCACATAATAGAGTATTTATGGGCGAAGGTTTTTTTAACACTCCCAGGGACCCACCACCCCCGCCTGGGTTACCACCCAGTAGGTCCATCACAGTGGATTGATCTACTGATGAGATCACAGCTCTCATGTCTTCATTATATCAACTCTGAACATTAACACATGAGCTCTTTTGGGGCATTCTATACCTAACCCAATCTAACCATAACATAAGGGACCTAACCACATTCACCAGAGCTGGGTTCTTATGACTCCATCACTCACCTCCCAATACTGTTGCACTGAGGATTAAGTTTCAACATGAAATTTTGGAGGGGACAGAAACATCTGAGTCATAGCATGGCTGTGTTAAAAAGTTGAGATAAGCTGGTGTGGAGGTATACACCTGGAATTTCAGTACTTGGGCGGCCAAGACATGAATATTGTAGGTTCGAGGCCAGTCTTAGCAACTTAGGCCCTCTCTGTTTCTAAAAAATAAAAAAAGGGCTAGGAATGTAGCTCAGAGGTTAGAATGCCCCTGGGTTCAATCTCCAGTACCAAAATAGTCCAATGAAAGGAAGGACATGTCAAGGAAGGCTTCCTGGAGGAGGTGATACTTAAGCTAAATCTAAAAGAATGAGCAGGAGTCAGCCAGATGAAGAGAAGGAAGCACATGACCCAAAGAGGAGGTGCATCGGTTACAAAGTAAGGAGCTCCCGGAAGTTCTAGAAGGACCAGAGCATCAGGTCCAGAGGCCATGCCAACAGGAATGATGCCCACGGTTGCCCCTGACAATGGCTCCATGGTGACACAGATGCAGAGACCAGGTCAGCTGCAAAATGACCCCATGTGGTCCTTGCTTCTTCGCATCCTGGACTTCCAACCCCAAGTCCAGGCAGGGGCATGTGATCCATTGAGCCAGGTGACGTGTCCATGCCCAGCTGCAAGGGAGTGTGAGACGTCAGTATCTTGCACTTGTAGCATCTCTATTGGAGGTGGGCTATTCGTCCAAGAATATTGAGAGCTCAGACTCGAGGCAGCCAAAAAGCATGACAATGACCACGACACCAGGAATGGAAATGAAGGGATGGGTTTAAATGGCTTTATAGACTTCCTCGGAGACTGAGTGCCTCAACTACTGAAGGAAATTAAGAAACCTCCATGCCGGGCCATTATGATTTTATTAACTCCCGAGGAGAGCCCTCCACTGCCTAAACGGAAGCTTTGGCACTGCAAATTGAACGCAGCGCTCTGTTGTTGCGCAGTGTTTTATGATCAGAAGACGTGGACGCTGTCCTTTACACACCGCCGCCCGTTACAGGAACAGCAGGTGTTTCAATTGCTACTTCTCTGATCAGCCCAGGCTGACATTTGAAGTGTTTTATATTTCAACCCAGAAGGTGATTGTTAATGTCTTTATGCCGAGCGTTTGAGAAGGCTGGAGAGATGATTCTGAGAGCTACATCGCGCCTCACGGGGACGCACAGCCTCCGGGGCATCTTAGATGATTCAGTCTGTGTGAAGAGGCCTGCCTTCTCCTCCGAGACGTGCTCTCCCTGGAGCTCAATCTTTTTCTTCCTTATCCTTCTGTGGGATTTTCACAAATCCAGACGCTTTGGAAAGATTCCCAGTTCCCCAGCAAACTCTAACTCACTCCTCTTTATCATCATTGTTGTTACAACTAAGTTTCTTTTTCTTGGGGGGGGGGTACTGGGGATTGAATCAAGGGGCATTCAACCTCTGAGCTATGCCCCCAGTCCTTTTATTTCTTTATTTTGAAATAAGATCTCATTAAGTTGTTGAGGGTCTCACTAAGTTGCTGAGGTTGGCCCTGAACCTGCGCTCCTCCTGTCGCAGTCTCTCAATACTGAGATTACAGGTGTGCACTGCTATGCCAGCTAATTAAAAAAAAAAAAAAAAAAAGAAACTAAGCAAGGTTTTAAAACTTAAGCATAGTTTCCTGTCCCTAAATGTTATGATAGCCTGTGTGTGTGTGTGTGTGTGTGTGTGTGTGTGTGTGTGTGTGTGTGTTAATGGGGATTGAACCCAGAGGCATTCTACCTCCAAATTATACCCCAACCCTATTTTATTTGGAAACAGGGTCTTGCTAAGTTGATGTGAGCCTCACTGAGTTGCTGAGTCTGGTTTCAAACCTGCGATCCTCCTGTCTCAGCCTCCCAAGTACTGGGATTACAGGCATGCACCACTGCCCCTGGTGACGATAACCTTTTGAAGATGTCTATTTAGCTAGCTATGTTATCATACACATAATTACACAAAAATAATTATACCCACATTATTATGTAAAAATTATATATGTATATAAATACAATTAAACACAATTATAATAAATTATACATAAATTTACTACACATAAAATTTATAAATATGTTAGATAACGTATAATTGCATATGCAAAGTAATTCTGCTCACAGATGAGGAAGCTGAGACCCTGAGAGATTAATTGATTCATGTGAGTGTAAGTAATGAGGGAGCCAGGTTGGGAACCCGGTCACCCGCACCAGAGTGGATTCCTCCCTCTCTATAGATAGACCTCGTGTTCAGCATCCGCTTGGCTCACTCTCCAGAGTGGGAAGGCTTCCTCCTTCACTTAATTTTGCAGTACTGGAGATTGAACCCAGGGCCTCACACATGCTAGGCAAGCACTCCCCCACTGAACTACATCCCTAGCCTGAGAGAGCTGGGATGGCTTCCCACTTTAGACCCTGCCCCATGGAAGTAAAGCAAAGCTCTGGGAAGTGGCGAAGAAAATCGAGGGTTTGAAGCAACTGAGGATTCTGGTTCAGCCCCAGGCAATGCCTGCCTGAGAAGCAGGGGGGAAAGTGAGCTTGTAAGACTTGGGACAGAGTGTCAGCACCCTCTATGTCCGGAATGACAGTAGCAGCTGTGGGTCTGGGAAGTCCGCCCTGGATGGCAGGGTAGGAGTTGGTCATCCAAGATAGGAAGAGGGTATAATCCAGGGCAAGAGCCAGCAGTGCTGTCAGCCACCAGGACTTGCTAAATTGCTGAGGCTGGCCTCGAACCTTCAATCCTGACTCTCCTGTCTCAAGCTCCCACGAACTGGGATTATAGGTGTGCGCCCCCACATCCAGACTGCTGAATTGTTCAGTGAGAGTCAAGCTAGAGGGTCTGGGTGCTCTTGCCTTGGGCAGGAGGGCATGGCGGGGGGGCTTCTTGTATTTACAAGTTGGCAGCAGCAAGAGGTGTCTGGGTCACATTTGTCCCCCCTCTCCCCACATGACCGTGGTGACACGGGCTGCATTCCTGCTGTGCTGCTCGCATTTATCTTGGCTCCTCTCCTCCGAGCTGATCACCACTTGACCCCTCTCTGACATAAACATTAATGCTGTGGGGAGCGGTTATTAATAGCTCAGGGTTGTCACATGGCTAATTTAGGGGAGACAAATGGCTTTACAGCTCTCATCTTCCCCAAATGAGAGAGAAAGGAAACAAAAATGCGGGTACCAAAAATAGTTATTTCTGGATAGCAGCTTCCAACAGGAGAATGATACTAAGATTTCCCATTTATTTTATATGCTCTGAAGTCAAATCATTTACAGGCAAAAACAAACACATTACTGAATTAAAAATAGACCATCCAGATTATCTTAAAATACCGACTCTTTTTATGTGTTTCTGGAAAAACTAATAGAGCTGAAAGAATGTAGGGGAAAACAGGATGACGTCTGTGTTTCAGAGGGTGCTGGGCTTGGGGTGGTTGGTTTCCCTTGGATTCAGACTGCACCTGCCCCACCCACATCATTCTCAAGCCTCAGTCTACTCTTTGACCAGTCATCTCATCACCTGTCACTAAATAAATAGAGCAGTCTAGGTGTGGTGGCACATGCCTATAATCCCAGTACTTGGGAGTCCGAGACAGGATAGCAGGTTCAAGCCAGCCTCAACCATTTTGCGAGACCCTTAGCAACCTAGAGAGACCCTGTTTCAAAGTAAGAAATAAAATAGGGCTGGGAGTGTAGCTCAGAGGTAGAATGCCCCCGAGTGCTCGTGTGCACGCACACACACACACACACACACACACACACACACACACACACCCCACAGGAGTCTTGGCATGTGGAAGGCTTGTCCTTTGATCCCTGTGTGCCTTGGTTGTCAGTGGGGAGAATATTTCTCCCATGCAGAGGTTAAATCAATGCACCTGTTCTACCCAGATTCATATGCACAACCCACACGGATTCGTTATTTCTCTACAGGTTAGTGGCCTTCCCGTTCTTTCTGTTCACAGCTTGCCGCCAACAGACACCGTGGACCACTTAACCCACCTGCTCCCATTTGCTTCCTAGGAAAAAAAATTTACTCATCAAAATGAGAGCAAGAGCTGCTGTGGCCGGGGAGACACCAGTAGGAAGCAAACAGGGTTGCGCTGTTGCTTTATTTCTAAAAGTATATGTGGACGCAGCTGCCAAATTCTAAACTCAGTGTTGCTGGGTCAGGAAATAGAAATAATAGCCATCTTATTATTCTGAGCTTTTTTATTCTGTATGAAATTGATGTGTTCCAGGGGCTCGATTGAGGGAGCAGCGGGAGGAGCTGGCGCAGGGCTTTTGTGGATAACCTGGCTTTGTGGGTATCCTGTGATCCGCACAATGTGTGGAGGCCATTAGCAGTCTACACTGCTGCCGGCCCGTGTTCACACTCCTCTAGGGTCTTGGCTGAAAGTCTTGAGATGCGAGCCTCTGTTTCAGATGTGCCCACTTTGGGAGCCCGTCCTTCCAGAGCAGATTAAAGGTGTGAGCAGTAGAACAAATCTCTTCCTCTATTAAAGCCATCTTATCCTTGCCTTTTGATGATGATGTGGCTAAGCTGCCGCCACCAGCATGCAAAGAAGGAGCTGTTTCCTGGGACTGGCGAGGGATTTGTTCTGTGCTATACCCATGTCCTGGTCTGCTGCTTCTACAAGCATTGTGAGGCATCTCTGGCCAAGGTCAAGAGACTGGCACACAGCAAAATGGGGAGGAAGGAAGTGACACTGTGATCCTGAGAGCCTACTGGCTCAGCGGATCCCAGAGGCAGAGACAAAGACGGGAAGAGAAGGAGCCTTGGAGGAAATACTGTCTAGATTTGCTTTGTTGTGAAGTTCTCACAATCCATTCATTTTAATCACTGCATTCTCAGCTCTTAATCAATGGCTCCATCTTTCTATCTGAAAATCTCCTTAGCACTTTCTTTTGTGAGGATTCTAAAGAGACCAAGGAATAGAGAGAGGTACCATGATGCTGCCGACGGTGTGTGTTAACTTCCGTCACAGCGACAACACTTAAGAAAACCAGCTTGGAGGAAGAAAGGTTTATTTTGGCTCACCTTTTAGTGGTCTCAGTCCACGGTGGGCTGGCTCCATTGCTTCAGGTCCATGGTGAAGCAGAACATCACTGCAGAAGGGCATGGAGGAGCAAAGCTGTCTAGCTCATGGCAGCTGGGAATCAGACAGAGTGAGAAAGTCAGAAAGGGGCCAGGGTCAGAAAATATTCTTCCAGGACACACCTCCAGTGACCTGGTTCCTCCAACCATGCACCACTGCCTACAGTTCCCACCACCTCCCAGTAGTCTACTCAGTGATCAAAGGATCAATCTGCTGATGAAGTCAGAGCCCTCCTGATCCAATGACTTCCCAAAGCCCCACCTCTGAGTATTGCTGCACTGGGGACCAAACCTTCAACACATGAGCTTTTGGGGGACACTCCAGATGTGAACCATGACACTGCCGAGACAACATTCAATAACTATAAATAGGGTGATATACTCACACACCCACCCACATACATACATACACACACACACACACACACACACACACACACACTATCTGTCTTTCTCTTTTTATCTCATCATGACTCACCAGTATTCATTCTAAAAGGCTCCTTTTCTGATAAATAGGACAAGAAACTTTAAATCATGGTATGGGAAAATATAGGCATAGTAGAGGGATATGACTGGTGGAAATCCAGGAGTTTTATATAGTCCAATCAGGAAACAAAGATAACTGTTAAAACAAAAGTTGGAAGAAGAGGAAGTCCTGACCACCCCAATAAAATTAGAAATTTATTACAAATATTCAATGTTAAACCAGGCATGGTGGTACGTGCTTGTAGTCTCATTATTTGGGAGGCTGAGTCAGGAGGATTGAAGGTTTGCAGCCAGCCTCAGCAACGTAGGCCCTCTGCGACTTAGCGAGATCCTGTTTCATAATAAAAAATAAAATAGGGCTGGAGTGTAGCTCAGAGGTAGAATGACCCTCGGTTCTATCCCCAGTACCCTCCCGATGACAACAACAACAACAACAAAAACAAAGGTGAAACAAATACTCATTGTTCTTTCCCCCTCTTCATCAACATATATCAATTCTTTAATATAAACCAGAATTTCTGGACAAGTGGGTCTATTTTTTTTTTCTTTTACATGAAGCTTCTCAGAAAGGACAAAATGACAGTTTCAGCATCCTGTCTGTAGTACTTCAGGACTGGGTCTAAACAGCTGTTTCTCACAGCATTCTGCAATGTGAATGGAGAGGCCATTTAGGGGAATTTCTTCTGTTTCAGGGACTAAATAATATGAAGCCCTCAATGGCTGGGTCTAATGGTTCTCAAGCCTTGGAATAGATCAGAATTATCTGGGGAACTTGTTAAAAACATAGTTACTTTTAGGCCCTTTGCCATAGAGTCAGATTCAGCAAACGGGAGTGGGCATCTGTATTTTTAATAATTTCCCTGGGTGATCGTTGGACCTGCCAAAGACTGAAGACTAATGGTCTTTTCTTGTCTCAGAATTCAAGGAACTTTGCCACACTCCTGGGTCCACCAGCCAGAGTCCTTCTCCGGGGCTTCCTTTTAGATTTGCTTAACATGTTGAGACACATTAGGTAATTGCTTACAAGGACACCCCACTGGACAACCCCAAGTAAACAGCCAAATCAATAATCTCCAGATGTTTAAAGCTCTCCTTTTATAGACCAGACCAGCAAGCACAAGAAAATGTCTCCCATGTCTTGGGTTTTAGCAGATTTCAATTGTAGAGCATGTATTAAAGTCGTATTCATTAAACACCAGGAAGGTAATTATGTTTGGGAAGATGTAAGTGCTTTCCCCTGTGGCTAGGAAGAAAGGCATATTAGAGTCTCTACTGGATGCGTTCCCCTTTCTGGTTGTAACTTTCCCCTTCCCAGGATGTTTCATTTTGGTCGACATGAGGCTCCCAGCTCAGCAATTTCCCTGCAATTGCTGGTTGGAATGGGTCAGTTGGTTAACACAAAGTTCATTCAGCTGGTGACCTCAGCAATGCCATGGAATCGGACTTCCAAGCTTTCATCCTCATGGAAACACCAACTCAAACAACTACACACACACACACACACACACACACACACACACACACACACACACACACAATCTTTGCTCAGCTAGAGAAATCAGATCAGAGATCACAGCATCCAGATGTTGCAGAGAAAGAAAAGATGCTTTGAAGAAGGTAGGAAGGGCAGTTTTACATTACCTGTATCACCTCTCCTCCTAAGCCTGGGCAGGCAGCAAGAAGACAAACATATCCCATGTTGGGGAAGGAGGATGAATTAAGCATAACACTTTACTCGAATTGGTCTGATGCAGCAAATTCCAGTGCCAGGCAGGACCCCAAAGCCCCAGGCTTCAGGCTGGCACTCAAAGACTCAGTCTCTAGGTCCACCCCAATGCCAGGACAGTCGCTGCAGTGCCAGGCTCTAGGCTGGCCCCACAGAGTCAATCTCCATGCCTGCTTCAGTGCCAGGTTGGCTCCTGCAGCCTCAGGCTCTAAGTTACTCCTATTGCCATGCTGTCCCTTTGTGGACCCAGACTCAAGACCTGCCCCAGTGCCAAGTTTATACCTAATGATCCCAAGTCCAGGATGGTCCCCATGATCACAGCTTCAGGCCAGTCCCTGTGCCCAAAGCTCCAATAGCTCCAGGGGAGTTGTTCCAGCAAACCCAGGGCTCAGCCTAATCCCAGTGGACCCCAGGGCCAGACAGGCTGTAGTGGACCCAGCCTCCAGAGCAAAGCTGGCCTCCAAGTGAGCACCTGCATACACAGACTCAGGAAGGCCCCTATGGATCTAAAGCCAGGCTGTCCCAGATGCCAGTGCAGCCCTCACAGCCCCAGGATCCAGCAGACTCAGTATCCAGTCCTGCTCCAGTAGCTCCAAGGTCTAGACTCTCCCAGAAGACCCTGGTACCAGGATGACCCTCACAAACTAAGGCTCTGTGATAGCCTCTGTATACCCAGAATTGGGGCCAAAACTCAAATACCAAGGACTCAGGCCTGTGCCCATATGCCCAGGTTCCATGCCTTTTCCATGTGGACCCAGGGACCAGGCCCAAACAATTCAAAATTGTTCTTTAGAGAAGCTCAATGGGCTACAAGAGAACACAGAGGGCCAGCTACACAAAATCAGGAAAACAAGAGACAAACAAAATGAGAAGTTCATCAAAGACATAAAAACAAATAGAAGAGAGAATCCAACAAATTCTGGAGCTAAAGAATATAATAACTGAACTGAAAAATTCACACAGAGCTCCGACAGCAGATTTCATCAAGCGGAAGAGAGAATCAGTAACCTTAAAGATACATCACTTGAAACTATCCAGGAAAAAGGAATAAAGAAGAGTGAAGAAAGCCTATAAGAGTTACGAGACATGGAATAGCAAATCATTATACAGAAACACTTCGAAGATATTGCAAGTTCAGTTCCAGACCACTGCAATAAAGCCAATATCGCAATTAAGTGAGCTACACATTATTTTGGTTTCCCACTGCATATAAAAGTTATGTTTACATTATAGTGTAGTCTGTTAAGTGTGCAACAGCATGCTTTAAAAGACAAAGTGCATACTATAATTAAATAATTAAAAATACTTTTTTGCCAATATATGATAATGAGTATCTGAGCCTTCAGTGAATTGTAATCTGCTGGTGGAAGAGTTTTGTCTCAATGTTTATGTCTTCTGACTGATCAGGGTGATGGTTGTAGACAGTTGGGGTGGCTTCAGCAATTCCTTCCTTCCTTCCTTCCTTCCTTCCTTCCTTCCTTCCTTCCTTCCTTCCTTCTTTCCCTTCCTTCCTTCCTTCCTTCCTTCCTTCCTTCCTTCCTTCCTTCCTTCCTTCCTTCCTTCCTTCCTTCCCTCCCTTTTCTTGCTTCTTTCATTCTCTTTCTTCTCTCTCCCCTCTCTCTCTCTCTCTCTCCTCTCCTTCCTCCTCCTCCTCCTCCTCCTCCTCCTTCTTCTTCTTCTTCTTCTTCTTCTTCTTCTTCTTCTTCTTCTTCTTCTTCTTCTTCTTTTCTCTCTCTCTCTCTCTCTCTCTCTCTCTCTCTCTCTCTCTCTCTCTCTCTCTTTTCTTTCTTTTCTTGGTACTGGGGATTGAACTCAGGGACATTCTACCCCTGAGCTA